>JAHWFP010028755.1:16785-54299 GCA_023313725.1 Lithobius niger
ATAAACTATACCGATATCCTCACGCTGGTCTAGCTGGTTCCCGGATGCGTGAGTGAAATACTTCACTAGGCATCATGAAATGAAAACAAACCGGCCCCCCCCCCCCGCCCCCCATCCCCGGGGTCCCCCGTGCTTTCCCCGAAACCCCCCCCCCCCCCCCGCAGTCCCCCATTGTGTGGTCTGAATGCGCCCCATCCCTCTCCCCCCCTCTCTTGAAATCCCTGGTGTTTTGTTTTGTTACGGTAGTAAATAGCGTTTTCAATGGAGGGCGCCACTCTTATTGTCAGTGTGGCTGAATTTCCGGTTTTTCCGTTTTGATACCAAGCGTGATATTAACCCGAAGGTGGTTGTTACTCAACTAACTTTCAGCTCGGCTGTAATAGTCAGCATTATTGAAGCAATATTTCGTTCGTTACTGATTGTCACAGAGCACTTCCGTTCGCTTTGTCAGCCGCTTGCCCCCTTCCATTGCTTCCCCCTTTATTTAATTTGAGCCGTTTTTATTGGCCGTTCCTCATTGTTTAGTTTATTTCAGCATTTTCGTTGGCTGTCATGAACTCTGATGTGGTCTGATCTCTGATATGGTCTGATCTCAAAAGAAGCATATTCACAAGCGAAACACATTAGGAAATAATTCTCCAATCAAAAATAAAAACACATCATGAGATTGTTGTTAACCAGCAACAATGACGTTTGCCCACCAAGTTTCAAGTTGATTATGCTTGTGGTCATGATCTAACACTCTAAAGTACTATTTTTGTTTGCCCACGCAACGTCACCAGTATCACCGACTTACGAGGCTGGTGTTCGGACTTTTCGTCCCGAACTGCCGGCAGGAGCTTTTTATTTTCACTAATTTATTTTTTGAAAAAATCAACAGACTACAGTCCAGATTTAGCGTACCTGCACACGACAGTGAGTTCTGACTGGTAGGGATTTCGGATGCCCTGTCATTCTGCTCAAGAACCACCTCACGGTACTGATAATAAGAGTGGATAAGAGTGGATAATAAGAGTGGAAAGGAAAGGAAGGTGTTGTGGAGAATAGTTGAGAACTTCAAACTCAGTATCTACGCATCTCGTCCCCGAGAGCATTCTATAGCCTAACTTGTTTCGTGTTCCATTCTGAATCCTCCTCAGTCAGAACTGCCGGAAAATAACTGTCGTATGTAGGCATGCGTAATCAGCACTGTAGTCTGTTGACGTTTTCAAAAAAAGAAATCGGTGAAAATAAATGGTTTCTCCGGCAGTTTGGGACGAAAAGTCCAGACACCAGACTCACAAGTGTTACTGGGACTAACGTTCTGATGGGCAAACGAAAATATTATTTTGAGCGTTAGAGCACGTCCACTAGTATAATCGACTTGAAACTTTGTGGGTAGATGCATCTCGTTTTCCTGGGATGTTCTAGTGTATCCCCCAACCAGAGTGACCCCTTAGGTCAGCGCCATAGGAAATAACGTTGCTTGGATCTCTGCCCCGAAGTTGGCTTCTCCTTGCGCAGTCGACAAAACAGAAAAATGAAAAGTGCTTCGATCACTGCAAAAATCGGCATGCATGCTGGGGTTAGTGGCACAAGTACAGCAACGAACTTTTCAGCCATATATCTTTTCTGTATGCAAAGTATACTGCCCCCATCTGCAACAACATTTACTTAAGTCTACTCATGACAGGACTTGACCATTTACGCATATCCAGGCATTACTTAGCTTTCAGGTAGGGGTTTTGAGACAGCAGTGGTAGGAGATGATAACTTAAGTCATTGCCTAAGCAAAGGATATGAATTCATTGCTCAAGTAACAGATAGTGGTACCAAACTATTACTTAAGAAGCAACTTCGACTTAAGTCTTTGCTTAAGTACTCTTAAACACAGCTGTGGTACGGGTGTAAGTATAATAACATTGAGTTTAGGTGGGTTATGTGCACAGTTGGGTGGCTATTGCATTAGGGTCATCGTAGGATGATTCCATTTCAAGACAACTTTAGGCAAAGTCAAAAGCTACTTGGGAAATAGACTACTCAAACATATTCAGTGCTGTATCCTCAACCAGGAGTACATCAAAATAGTTCAGTTCTTCGTCAATCCAAATAAAAATGCCATGACTTGGTGGTTAACTCACAAAACTCACCTCTACACTATATTTAAATTGTTGTGCAGACCAGCAGACATTGATGCACAGTTGAAACTTAATACAGGTATGAATATATTTTCTAATTACAGCCTTTCACCGAAATCGAGGGAGCAGACATGTGGACAAGCCAAAAACCTATCAAGTTTTCATCCTATCAAAAAGATGTAAGTAATGCTAGCTTCGTGTCCTTTGTTTTTTCCCTACCTCAGCATTGCAATCGTGTTAGAAGGCAAAACAGTCCTTCATGCAAAAGGACACATCGTTGTGTCATTTCTGTCTGATGTTACAGGGTAATCACACATGCAACAAGAAACATTTTTCTTGTGTGCTAGACTTTTATGTGGGCTCAAATAAAATCCTTATGTTCTTAATACTGCAATGGAGCATTATTGTGCAGCAGAGGTCACGTCGTTATGACGCTCACTCCACAAAACCACCACACGAGAAGATTCCTGGAGTTAGTTTCCGGAGTTAATTTTTGACAATTGATTGGGGATGTATTGCTCTGTATGGTCAGTTTTAATTACACGTTAAATATTAGAGGCAGATTTGTTTACAAGTGTTGATATTGTCATGCTTTAGCATACTTGAATCTGAAGGCAGCGAAATAACATAAAAATAACCATGTGAAACAAGTGAATCTTATTATTAAGCGTTGACATTGAAGGCACAATTTTCGAACAAGCGTAAAACACCACTCAAGACTACAAATGCTACAAAGACTACAAACACAGAGTTATGTATATGGTAACGGCTTACGGCATAGACAGTGAAGCCAGAAACGTTGAAGGCAAAGCATCGATATGCAGTAAGGTAAACTAGGAAATCTCGGGGGCAGACTAGGGATAGTTATTCTACATAGTGATACGTACCGTTTGGTTCCTTGGAATGTAGGGGCTAGCTCCTTAGATGGGAGGAAAGAGTTCAAAGGAGGCCACAGGTTGTTGAAGACTATAACAATATACAAAAATCACTGTATAAGAATGAATAGTAGTCCAAAGGTTGTTGGTTCATATCCCAGAGATGTCATCTAAGTGAAATAAAGTCCATAATAACAGGCTTACCAAATCTTAGTTATTTATAGTAAGTGGAGCGTACGGCAAGCAGAGCTTACCTTAATCTTCCAGATTGCATATCCAAATTCAGCCTGGTCAAAACATAATTTATTGCTCATCGTTTATACCTGTCCACAGAATCGGCCAATGATCTTTAATATTTGTAGTAAATAAACAGAGACAGGCACTTAGCGCGGGCGCCGCGGCCCAGCCAATCCCGCGGATCGTCAAATCAACTCCGAATGCAACTATAAATTCAATGGGCCGACTCATGCTTGCAAATAAATGATCAAATTTACTTTCTCCTTCAGCATTTTGTACAACAAGAAATTTTACAACGTGACATCGATCGAAATTGAATTTGTCCTACAAGGCAACAAAGAGCATTCTCCCTGCCGCTTGTAGCTTCCTTTTGCGAGTCCCCCGTGGCGGTAAACGTTCAGTTCTTAAATACCAAGTTTTCCCGCCACTCCAGCACTGTTGCAACGAATAGAACAGCTCTCCACTTGGCAAAGTTTGTTGCTTCACGGCGTTCCAATGGTTCGTAATTGTCACAAAAAGTTCTTCTTTGCCGCGCGGGGTAATGATCCTTAATTACAGATAATTACTTAGTCGTCATTACTTGTTCGAAAAAGAACGCTATGGCCAAACCTTAAACAACGCCGATTTCACTCAGTCGAAACTGACACATAAATACACCGAATCCTACAAGTAGATTGCCCGCGGAAAAACGTAAACCCCACGGATCCCACGGATTGTCAAATTTCCCGCAAAATCCCGTATTAAAAGTAAATTTTACAACATTTAATAATGTTAATCAACAATATTTATTTGTTGGTAGCACTAACGAAGTATTTATTCTTGCAAAAAATGTTGGCCACGATGGTCTTAAACCAAGCTTAAACTTGCTACGTGCACTAAAATTGAAAATTGCCGATGTGAAAAAACGCGTCCGAAAGTCAGCGTTAGTTAGACTACAAAATGTTGTTCCCACCTGATAAGCGACAGTGTGAACGTTTATAGGCGCCTTTTCCGTTCCAGTTTTGCATCGTAACTACTGTTTTTACTTTTTAATGCAGTGAAACTTCATCTTTCTCCTAATTTTCAACGACGAACTGAACAGCGCTCACGTGAAATCTGAAAACGTGCCATTGTGAAATCGCTCATCAGCCAATGAGAGCGCGCCAAATCGGTCACATGGTACCAACTGGCCAATGAGTGAACGTGATCTGCAATTGCTTGGAAAGGTACGTTGAGACAGCCAGAAATAGCCTCTTATACTCCGTGTGATTGGCCAATGCCAAATAGGCATCGAGAAAATATGTTGAGAGGCCTGGATAGTGGGGAATTCCAGCTTTTCAACGAATCCAAGATGGCGGCGCCCAGTAAATTGGTTCTATCACTACCGCTGATCAAAAATGACTAATTTTCTTCTAACTTCGGAAAAAAATGAACGAGTACGATATTTTTACAGTTTTTAGTTTGTTACAGTTTTTGTTACGGTCATCGGTAACAACATTTTGTTTTCAGAAATCGATGCACAACATATCGGGTAGCGAATTTCAGCGATTCTCATGCCGATATTTTGGTCGAAAATTTAATTTTTCGACCGGCACTTACCCTTAAAAGCTACCGACGTGTACACATCGTTGCCGACGTATATCTACGTTCATACTGCTTAAAAGGTTAATGTTTTTTTTTTGTCTACCCTACTAGGTAATCTTATTTTACAGTTGTAGGCTATTACGATAAAGTAGCCTCAATTATTATTAATGCTTAGTTTTATTTGAAATGTGCTAGGCCATTGAGGAAAATTTTATCCTGCAATGCTCTAGAAAGTAGCGTATACATATTGCTTAACGAATTTTGAATTCTGAAAAGTATTGCTTGACAATTTTGAATTTCGTGAGGGCAATTAAAAAAAATAAAGTTGGTTCTCGGGCCTTTTTTTTAATTCTGTGCTGACGGATTTTTTTTGTTCCAATTTTTCATTAGGCTATATTGCTTTACATTTTAGGGAATTATTATTTATTTTGCTCAAGTAAAGAACACTGCCTTATAATTCTTCTTACCGCCTGTCTATACAATTATTTAATAACAAGATTGGTAATTTACGTCATGGTTAACTAAGACCATTTTTGACCTGAAACTTATTTTTGCTGCATCATTTTTTTTTTCGTGAAAAATTTGGTGCGGCAGGCCTGAGAACCAACTAGCCTATTTTTTTTAATTGCCTAAATGTTCATTTTTTTCCTCGTAATGCCGCTGAAAACTGATTCCGGACAGCGGAAAATGCTTTTTCCTGGGCCCCCCCCCCCCAATGCCGCTAAAATTTGAGTTTTGACCCACTGAAAGTGTTGTTTTAACCCCGCGCTAAGTGCCTGTCTTTGGAAATGAATTTGGGGCGTGAAAACGGTTGGTACATTCTTTCACGTTAAAGATAGCGAAACTTTTCATTTTCCCATTGGGCATCCCTTACGGAAATAAGAAATTTATTCCAATGATCCCCGCTAGTACAGCGCGGCTAATAGTAGTTAGCCGCATTTGTGAGAGAGAGAGCCACTCCACCAAAATGCACATGCATAACCACCGTTTTGACAACTTCAGCAATTTGATGGGATGGGTTTGTTATTTTACCAGCATTTTTTATAATTTTGTTGGCAAGTCTTATTTTATTTCGGTGATCGATTAGCATAAAATCTTTTTCATTTTTTACAGCATTTAATATCACTACTACAATCACAATTAAATTATTGGTAAACGATCATAATTTAGCAAATGGTACGCAGACGGTTCCTTCTCTAATCCTGATTTGTTAATACAATTCGGTAATTATGAGGCTTAGTTGACTAGGTGAACTATCCATGCTGGAAATTGAATTGTTGCCATTTTAGAGAAAAAGATAAGCTCAGTGGCACGAAGGTGGTGAGGTCTACGCGGAATTGTGCATTTTTCAACACAAACTATCAGCTTAGTTCACTAGATGAACCATTGACACCAGAATCATATTGGAAATTGAAGTCACCGTTTTGGGCAAATGGTTAGCTGAGTATGCAGTATTAAGATTTATATGGATTAGTATGTTTTTTGAAATAACGACTGTGGCAGTGACGACGCTAGAATAACTTTACTGGTAACGTGGCAGTGGATTAAGGGATGGGGGGGGGAAGATTTGGGGAGGCCCTTTAGCATCCCCCTGGTTGGGTCACGGGGGCCCCGCGCGGGGGGGGCGGGGGGCCTCGCCCTACCACATTTTTGCCCCCCCCCCCTGGCGCCCCCCACTCATCAGATCAAAATAAAACGTATAAACGAAGAAAATTCTGGTTATTTATTAAGAAAACTACGTTAGTTTCTTTCAAAGCGACAAGAAGGACTTGAGGTTACTTCAATAGAGTCAGTTGTTACTGTGAGAGTTGAAAGATCGTCTTTTTTACAGCTGGATTTTAAAATGTTCCCAAAAAATAGGGCATGAAGCAGTTAAGAACGTTCGGTGTGAGAAAGAATTACAAGAGTGTTATTTTGAATTTTTTTTTGGGAGGGGGGACCGCTAAAGTTGAATTTTCAGTTCGCCCCCCTGGTTAAAATTGCTGCCCCACTGCTGTCTCCCCAATAAAGTGATTCTAGCGTCATCCCTGACTGGGGATGGAACCACACAATCCTGTTTAAAATTAAAAGTGCCAGTTAGGTGCAAAATTGCCACATCGTTTACATCTTACTCAAGACAACAAACGTAGTGGAATGTAGCGATGTTAGTAGTTGAGCTTTTTAAAAACGGGTAGGCAATAATGGATGTCTTTGAGCTGACGTGAACAGCCACAAGAACATGAAACATCAGGTCAGGGGCGTCCATCAGCTGAGAACTCGTTGCCCATGAATGACGATACTTTATTAGGTCGAAAATAAGTTGTCTTTTTTTAAGTTCATTTCAGGATGTATCTTGAGCATACAACTTATTTTGTCTATTCCATATTTGGATGTCCAATCACCTCTGCGCTGCGAGGCAGAAAGCCAGACACAACTTGCTGGACTGACTTTGTACTGGAGAAATTGACACATTCCCTAATCCTGTCTTCCTGGATTCCCCCATCGGTTTGGTTCAAACATTTATAGTTGGGTTACAACGCTAAGCCAGTTAAAAAATGAGCAGTTGAGCTATACAAACATTAAGCTGTGGCAAATGAATTAACCCTTAATTTGGTACCTTAACTTCTAGTAATATTTTTAAGAAGTTGGTCACCCTCTTCAAAGCGTCGATCTGTTGGTTAGGAGTCAAGGACGCTAACCAATTACGTGTTCTTGCACATGATGCATATTGGGACTTTCGTTTTTCCCTGTTTCTAGTACGTACTACAGGATATGACGTCAGATTGAGGGTTAAGGCTGAAATACAAAACTAAATTTTAAGTCATAAAATACGAATTGTGAATTTCTGAAGAGTGCAGTGTGTATGTAATTATGTTTTTATTTTTGTGTTGCCTTTTAATTTCTATTTTTTTCTTTTTATTTAGAACCCAAAGAAGCGTTCTGTCAACATCAATATATTTAATTTTGCTGTTAGCAAACCGGACGTCTTAGAGTATGACATCACCTCTTGCAACATGAAGGACGAACCTCGCCGCCTTCAGTACACTTTGAATGGTAAGGCTACACTAATGTAATCTCTTATTCAAATTACACACACACACAAAATCTAACAAGTATAACCAGTGATTCGCTGCATCATTGACATTCATTAATTATGTTGATCAATTGATATTATAGGGTGCAGAAATATGGAGTCCTAATTTCAGCACTTGTAGTGTACTTTTTAACTGCTACGAGGCATTAATTTAACTCAAAATGGAAGATGTTGTCTTACCTTGACCATTTAATAAATAAGAAATTTTTGCTGCAACTAAAAGCGCACAGGACCAGTGGCGCTTCCAGAAATTTTGTTAGGAGGGGGTAAAAAAAATATGAAAAGGGTCCAAAACCTAACGCACGTTTGATTTTTCATTCTTTTAAGAAACTTAATTTGAACAATTTTCATTAACGGCAGCAAATTCCTTAGTTATTTGTACAGCTTCGACGTACATAACTTTTTTATTTTTCAAGGGGGGGGGGGGATAAAAGGAAACACTGGACTCAAGAACAAATTTGGGTTGTTGAGAGCATTATGGTATAAAAAAAAGGGGCCTTCTTATGTCAGTAGAAAAAAATGTGAAGTTCTTGCAATTGCTCAGTTTTACTGTTAATCGCGGTTGCCTTCCCCTTTGTCCCCCTCTGGTGCACCCACTGCACAGGACACAGAAAGACACCAAGTGTGTTTCTAAGGAAAAAGGATAAAAACTTGGTGTCCTTCTCTGTCCTCTGTGCTTTTTCCTGTGTTTTATTGCTAAATAAGAAGCTATGGTATGGTCAGACCATCTTAACAATTTACAAAGGTCACATTTTTAATGTCTACTTTAAAAACAAAAGGTGAGGGCACCTCAACATCAGCAGGTAAAGAGTTCCAACATACTTTTTTTAATTGCCGTCTGGCCGGTAGATTGTAGTAAGGTTGATTTTTCACAATCTGCTGGGAAATCAACATAACCAAACAGAATTTGGAAAGTTAAAATCAGGCCACCAACAAGACTGCGATATTCCAGTTATTTGAGCTTAAGGACCTCCAAGCATTCATCATAGGCTCTTTGAGAAATTTCGCTAGAGAGCTTCAGAGTTGTCAGTATTCACCAATATGTGTGAAGACCAAATAGAATCTATTTCATCCTACGGAACTTCATGCTCACGTCATGGGATCAAAGAATTTTGTCGGATTTTGTGCGTTATGCTCTTCTACTAGTTCTCTGTCACATAGGGCATTGGTACATAAAATTTTAAAGGTTCTGCTATCCAAATGTGGATGTGAAAAAAGCACCGCGAATGTGGATGTGAAATTGTATGCCAATTATTTCATTGTTGTTTGTTTGAATGAAGTTACAGAGGCACAGCTTTAGATGGCGAGTTGACAAAACAAACAAAAAATACTGCAGTGACAATTTCCTGCATGGCACAAAATATGGAATCGTTAACGACAAAATAAAATGTCCACCCTTGTGCACTGTACTTAATTATAGGTGTTTACCAGACACACTTCATTCCACGTCAAACTCAGCTAATAGGCAAGAGAAGCACCACTGTCCATCCAACAGCATCAACCAGTAAGTGACAACACAAACCAGTTACCAACTCACTACAGATAAAGTTTTGCTCACTCACTCTGATATGCTCCAGCATAATTCAGTTCTACGCACTTGCTTACTTGTTTTGTACAGAAAATATAACAAATATTCAATATCATTTTCCTTTTAAACCTTCGATGTAGAATCCACTGCTGGAATGGCACAACGTTTGGTTTGAACGTGATCGTTGTCAAATCATTCAACATTGTACCCACCTTAGGTCCATGCATGATCTAAGTCAACAGCATGATAATGTCAATATCACAAAGTGACATACCTTCTCGCTTATTTCGAGCATCCTGCACCAACGAGCATTTGCAACATTTACATAGGTTAGAGTGAATGTAGTGATCTCGTTTCTTCTTGAGAGGGAAAGTAAATGCCTTTGCAACATTTACACACGTATGAAGTAATGTTGCAAAACTCACCCATGCAGGAAAGCCAACCGGGACTAATATACCTTTAAATTTTTGGTATTTTCAGGTCGCTATGAAGGTGCCACCTTACCAAACATCGTCACTTATAAGCACTTAATCCTAGCTGCCATGGTTTCTACCATGAAGGTTTCTCCATTGCGTATTCATGGAATACAGGTAAGATTTTACGTTCTGCAAACTTTTATTTGATAATTGTTTAAAAATGCAAGCGTGCTGTTTTGACGTAGTGTGACAAAAACTGTCATACTGCTGTCAAAAGAATGTTAACTGAAACACGTTTAAAAAAATTGGGATAGAGGGTATTCCCCATTCAACGTAATTTGAGTGGGAAAGCAGTACAGAAACAGTTATCTCTCAATTACTGTCCACCTGAAAGCTTTAAATGGTGATAGCACATTGTCGGATCTGTGGAGGCTGCTGCTGAAGGCTAGGAGTAGTGGTTAAAGACGATATGGAGTGACATTCCCACAGGGGCGGATCATCAGGGTGTTCAGCTGAACACGAGCTCTGGCTCACGAGGGGCACTGCAAGGGCCCTGCCTAGTACAGAATTGGAATGCAGAATTGCAGATGAATTTAAACGAAAAAACCACCGACCCACAAAAAAATCCATTAAGCCATCATCGCCTCTCCTGTATCAGTTAATTTCATTTCAGGAGTGCTTAAAATCAGAAATCTTTAAAAGGAAAACTGTGAAGGAACTTGCCACGCTACAGATGATTGAAAACTGACGTGTGTACTGCATGTGCTCCTCCTTACCAGTTACAGAAAGTACAGCAGAGCGGTCATTTTCTAATTAAAGATAATTACGGATTATCTAAGAAGCGCTATGGGCCAGGAAAGATTAAGTGGATTATCCCTACTGTCAATAGAAAATCGTCATGCTACAAAATTGGACATTGCAACAAATGATTGATGTGTTTGCTGAGCAGAAAACTCGTCGAGTGAACTTTTGAGCAATGATCATGCAAATAAAATATTTAAGGTAGGAACCTTTTTGAAAAATATAAAATTTTTTTCACATTTTTGATAATAAATTGTGTTCTATTTGGTGGGGCCGTGGAGGGGGAGGAGGCAGGGGAGCTTTTGGTTAACTTGCACACGGGCCTGACGCGTACTTGTTCCGCCACTGCATTCCCACGTACCTAAGTAAACCTCTATAATAATCCCAACGTTTTAAACGTACATTTAGTACACTCCAGTACCGGAGTGTAATAAACGTACGCTTAAAACGTTGAATTATCCGAGAGGTTTCCTTGGGTATGTGGGTGTATCACTCAATATCGTCTTTAACCACTACTGCTAGGGTTAATCAATATACTGGGTACAATTTATAAGGACTAGTGGATCATGAGTTAGGTCTACACTCTGTCTCTTCTTCCCGTTTTTCTCACGTGTGGGAATGTGTAGTCATGTGCGGATTTTGTATGTATTTTTCCAGTTCAAATTCAATTTTAATAATGAAAACCATTCACACTGTCCATGCTGCTCTCTTTTCTTCCCTTGCTTCAATTAAATTATATTAAAATGAATTAAAATCGTAATTTAAATAATGTTTTAGCAAGAAACATTTGCACTATGCAAGATCTGCCCCCAGTAGTCGCAGTTTCTAAGAAGGTTTAATCAGTGAATCATGTCTAGATGAACAATTCACACGCAGTTTGTGTAAATCAAATACTGTTTTTAGTAATTGGTTTTAACGAGTTTTCCTTTCTATACCACATTCATCACCTGTAGACACTTTTTTTCCCATCCTGTGGCCGAACAACTAGAATCACTGTAGTTATGCCACTGCAATTAAAGCTACTAAAACAGGTAGTAATAGGTACCAAAATTCTGCCTGAATTTGTAGAAATTTGATTTGATAAAACTCAGCATCAAAACAAAATTGCATTAAAACATTTTTGTATCACAACTGTGATTGGAAAGCTTTGTGTTCCCAGGCATAATGTCACATGGTTCTTGACAAAAATTAACTTTTCCAAAGAATGATAGTTTCTTTTTTGAAAGAAAATAAATTGGACCTAACTTTAATATTTAATATGAAAAGGTTGATTATGTCATCAAAGTGAGGTTAAAAAATTTGGTTTGAGGTTCAAAAATGAGGGTACAAAAATTGAGGCTGAATGTTTGACAACATGCTTATGCAGAAACTATAACATTGTGTCTGCAAAATAAATGGACTTGATCTAGTGTTCCATACAGTCACCAGTTACTAATTCTATCCTCAGTGTTTTTGAAATTGCAATAAGCTTTCAGTGGCACTACTCTAAAACGGGTGGTCAGTAGAAAAAAAAGGTACTTGTGTCCCTCCCCCCCCCCCCGAACATCTGAGTAACACGCGTTTAATACAGTAAAACTAAAAAAAATCTGCATCCGTCTTTTGTGCAAAAATGGCCATATTTTGGACTTGGACGTTAACCAACCATTCTGCATGTTAACCACAATAGATGTTAAGAATTCGTGATTATCAGACCGTTTCTTTACCGAGAGTACACAATACAAAATAATCAGGCTGTGCTGGTGGCCCCGCTGAGGTTTGTGCTCCCCCCCCCCCCATCCTCCCTGAATTTGGTGGTCCTGTGAGTTTTGACCATCCGTTCAACCCTGTAATGACCCCGCTGCCTGCATTATACTAAAATAGTAGCTATCATACTTCTGTTAGCTTTTATGGTTAAGACTTACTAGCAGTGAATGAGTTGCCTTATGATTTTGCAAATAACTGACATTTTAGTCAACATGCTAACCAGAAAGTTGGTTACGTTTTTGATTTTCGTGTGGTTTTTCCATGTGCTGTTCATTCCTGTTTTAAGGAATTTATTGGCATTCATTTCTTCTTCATACAAATTGTGTTATCACAGAATTCCCTATTTTTCCGTGCAGGTCAATGCAGTCAATGACTCGACCACGGTCACTTTCTCTCTCCTTGGCCGACCAGATGCAAAAGAGGATGTTGTATCTGATTATCCAGACGTGGCCAGTGATACTGCCATTCAAAATTTAAATACGGCAATCAATGAAGATACATTTTTAGTCGCTCTTCCTAGTGGTTCGGTAAGCAATACTTAATTTTTTTCGTTACAAAGTAGGCGCATACTGTTAAAAACATGCAAATTACTAGGTTACCTACTTCAGAAACTTATTGTATTCAATCGAAACATTGCAGAATGTGGAATTTTATTCATCTGATCTGCCATCGATATTATGACAACCAATTTGACACCAATGTCTTCAAAACATTTGTCGCAATGATAGGCCTAAGAAAATTTTGTCGTAATGCCTTGAAAGTTGCTACAAACCTTCTGAATAAAATGCGACAAATGACACTCCTTTTATATAAAATTGTTCATCCAATTTAGATCCAATGAGTAGACCCAATGTCGTACTTGTTTATGTATCGGCATCCACTCTGATCTCGATTATTGTAAAAAACGAGAGTAAATCGCCTTTTGTATGCTGAATGAAATAAGCAGACAAAAAAACCCTATAAAAGTCTTTTTATTTGCCGAAAAATAACCTATATTTTAAATTATACAACCTATATTTTTTAATTGGAGGTCTGCGAAGCCTGCTTCTGGGAAAAAACAACAGAACATGTTTTCTCTGTACCTGCAAGTATGCAACGTGAATTCAGACCTTTAATTCAAATCCCGGGCCCGTGGCATGATCTGTTCTTCTCCATGTTACCAATTGAATTGTGGCTTACGTACTAAAAAAGGGATTTGATAGCACCACTTCGTTTGTGTTTTTTTTGGTTCGTTGTCTACACGGACAGGAAGCCTATATCATGTTCAAGATGGCCATTACAGTAAAGCACAATCTGTCAGCACTACTTATTACCCATTAACTTGGACAAGACGTCCTTGTTTTTTTTATCTTTGTCAAAAAGATTGCACCCAGTTTTTACCAGGCCTGCGTAATCCTGTCACCTGGCCTGTTGATGACACCAGCACCGATATAAATTACTGGCCGATGGCTGTTTTAATCTTTGGTGGAAAAGAATTTTGATAAATTTGTTAATTGCAGTTGGACTGTGGCTACCGCTACAGGCTCGGCATTTAAAATAAAATATATCTGTATGGAAAGCAACTACATTTAATCTCCATAATAATGTGCAAGTTTACCTTTTTGACTTTGGGGTTCAGGCACGCTGCGCCGGAGCGCGGTCAGGAACACAGCTGCATGCGACAACACATCCCCCAAAACCAAAAATGATATACGAAAACCTGCCCCATGTTTCATAAAAAATGTGAAATTGGTTTCCTACATAAAAATGTGACTTCCACCCCGGGTCTGATTCTTCACAATGATATTTATTATGCCAACCAGACGCAGTGAATAATAAAAAATGAATAGGTTACAGAGCACAAGGATCAAATTTCAAACATGCGTACAACCATCTGAATGAAATAAAAGATTATTTTTGCAAACTGGTCAATATTTGAACTGGCAAACTAATATTCATTGACTTGTCTGGGTCATGTTACCAGTATCGTTTTGGAGAGAACTAAATTTTTACTTTTGAATGAAATTGAGTGTAGGCATAAGGTTTAATACTATGCACAGAAACCAGTTAGGGACCAGTCAAAATTTATGGAGGGAGGGGGGGATATTTTCAGAGCATTAAATTTTATGTGAGTCCCCCTTGCAGACTTGTGAAAAGATTTTGACTCCTCCTCAGACTATTCTAAAAAATCCCCCCCCCCCCCACCTTCCAACAACAAAAAGACATTTTGATGCAATGAAAAAATCTAGATATTTCTTACCTAATATTGTCTTGTTTTTCCAAGACCCCGCAACTCTCCCACTACAAGTGTAGAGAATAAGAGAATGAGATCCGAACATTTTGTTGGCTAAGCAATGCTTTGCTCTAGATGCCTTGGCAGAAATGGGATTACACTCTGTTATTTCGGCATAATAATTAGAATACACAAATGTTTACCTTGAATACAAAATTTGTATGGTGCCCCCCCCCCCCGGGGGGGGGGGGGGAGGGTTCGGGCCCCACCCCACTCCACCCCCGGCTCTACATATTGACTGGTCCCTTGGTTCATTTCAACAACGACAAAAAACTGGAGGGGGTAATGACAGATTTTAAGTATATTTAAATCTCATAAATTTGTTGCGGCAGTGACATTCAGCCTAAAAGTCACTCGATTTACGTTTTGCCTTTTTGTTATGTTACAGGTTGATGAGTATTTACACGCTGCAAAAAACTCGTTAACTGTGGATCAATCACCCACACCCACACCGGGTCGCAGTGCTGGTAAGTGGTAAAGGGAAATATGGGTACATGTCACAATCACATAGGCGTAATTACAGCATCCCCCTCTAACCACTACCGTGTTTGAACGTGAGCGCGTCAACATCGCAATGCGTGTGTTCCTCGAATTAGGCTTTCATAACAGTGAATACGTCCAGCTTGAAATGTGGCAAAGGGCTGACGCCTTGCAATAAGTGTTGTAATTTTGAATTTCATACAAATCCCTGCAATATGACCTGAATTATGAATATGAAAAAAACCCAGCAGTAAGCAAAAAGAGCTTTTGACACCAGGGTACCCACGAAGCTACCAGTTTCTATAACTGTAGGGGGCGATGGTGGAAGGGAGCACTGTATCCAGTCTCTGTTTGAACTGCAGAACCGATGTTGCTTCGGTGGTGTGTTGAGGCAGTTTGTTCCAGGTGTTAACCACATGGAAAGGAAGTGTGTTTTGGCGAAAGGACATATTGCATCACTTCTTAAAGAGTTTTTCTCCATTGTTCCAAGTGGTAGAGCTCGCAGAGAGGGTGAACCATTCCTTGGCTGCAGTATCTTCACCATTGACGATCTTGTAAGTGAAAATCAGATCACCTCTGATACGACGGTAATTTAGTGTTGGAGCTTAAGGGCAGCAAGCCGGTCGGGGTAGGAAGCTTTTTTGAGTCCCACAACAAGTTTAGTGGCACGTTATTTTTTGTGATGTTAATTTATCAGGCTTTCCTAAAATGTTCACACGTGTCTCTTAAGACAAAAAATATTACCATGAAGCACGGTTTTAAGATCATCAAATGTGAATGCTGTTAGATGTTTTAACCTCTTATTGTAAGCCTGATGAAGACAAACACTCCATCATACTAATGTTTATCGAAAATTTGCAAAGCCAGAACTGTTAAGTTTTACTTCGTACTTTAAATTTCAACGCGATTTCCGTGTCGTCTCTCAAAATGTCAGTCAACATTCAAAGCAAAAACTTCCTACAGACTTTTTGATTGTAAGCATTGACGACAGGGGACAAATACTGTACGCTCTTCATTCATTCATGAGCCAATAAAGTCCTCAAAGACGTTTTTATGCAATAGTTGTGGTTGTTGCTGGTAAGTTGTACTGTTAAAATACTAATTGGTGTAACGCTGATGGGAAATATGATTCAAAGCGGCGCCATCCACTCAAAATCAAGGCAGTAAAACTGGACGAAATAAGATACATGCCGTTAAGACTTCGTTTGACGTACAAGTTGCTAGAAACAATTAGCTGAAACTCGTACGTCAAACTCAAGTCTTAGCGCCAGTGCACACGTGCATTTTTTGAACGCGCGTCGATGCTGCAGTGACACAGCCAATCAATGCACACATGCGTTTTATTAACGCGCGTTGATGCTGCGGTGCCACTGCGGTGACGTATGTGCGCGTTCGGTTCCCTAACCTCATGTCCAAAAAAATTATTGCTTGAAACCAATGAGACGATATTGCTTTTTTCTCCTTCCTCGTGAAGAAAAAATATATTTTCAAACCAATGCGACGAATTTTGGTACATTGATGTACTAATTTAAGACGTACCAGGGGAATACGTTACACATCCTTTGCATATTAACTAAAAAATTCGGATAAGTTCTTTAATTACTTCCCAATGAGTCTTCAATCATTTCTGTAGCAACATTTCATATTTCAGGATAGTTCTTTATACTCCCCCAATAAACAATTCCACGTCTATTTCTTCGAAATTGTACGCCACTATCGGTAACGCTTTTGCAGTAAACAACGGGGGTGTGCACCGCTCAAGTCACCCAAGGTACTCAGACGCAAATACGGTTTTTTAACGATGCGGTACCGCTGCGTTGACGGGGGAAATTGCTACACTGCAGTCTTGGTGCAACCCTGACCTTGAGCAGCATGAGCGTGTGCTAGGCTGCTGTACCATCAAATTCTTGCAGCTGTAAACAAATATGCTTTTTTGAAAGTGCAAACTCACTGGTGTAGCTACGTTAGGTGGGGGGCCGGTGGCAAATTAGCCCTTGGGGGCCCTCCCTCTCCTTATTATAAAAAAAAATACACGGGCTGAAAAATGTCAAGGGCCACATTTTTCTAAAAAAACATTTATACTGAAAATAAGTTCCATTTCTTACTACCTGCAAATACTTACCTTCAATAATATTGCTAAAATCACTATTTTACGCTTTTGCTGCTCAAACATAACTAAAAAATCCTATTTTTTATGGTTTCTCTAGAAACTTTCTCCTCCTTCCGCTAGGGGCGCTGCTCATCTTACTACAGCGCCCCCTCCCCTGTATCTGCATCACTTCTTGAGCACGCCATTTTGAATGGTCGTGCACGTTTTTTGCTTAGAGTAATTTTGTCATATCGTTGTTAGTTTTGGACTATTTCATCCCAATTATGTCGGTGAAGGAAGCAGAGTCAAGGATGCGGGCGTTTCTGAAGACATCGAAATTTGATTCGTGCAAGCACCCAAAGCTTTCCAAGGATTTTCATCCACTCTGCCGACGATGTAGACCTTGTGACTTCCACAACTAAAGTGTGCGATTTGTGCGAACTTCATCATGCTTCCTCTGTGGCGGCAATTCTTCACACGTGGAAAAAATCCGATCAAACTGCAGCACAGGGAACGAGGAAATCACCATTGACGGGACCCACTAGTGATGGACAGTTAAATGTGAACCCGGATTTGAGTTTGCCAGAAGTTTTCCTCGCGCAACAGCCGGCCGACGCGGAATCCAACATGGCGGCGGACAAAGAAACCGGAGACAATGCGGTGGCTGGCACGCCACAGGATAGCACCATCCCTTCAACATCGATTGGCGGGGAGCAAGTAATTACGTTACAAGATGTAGTGAATCCCTCGTTACCAGATGGAAATAATTTAATTGCCACTGCGACAGCGGCGGCCAATGCTGTTTTCGATACAAAGGGAACGATACTTGAAAACAAGATTTTGTCGGGCATGGATGTTAAACTGGTGCATTTCATGGCTGATTTTTTTCATAAGATGACTGATTTTTTGCCCCAACGTGAATGTACGAAGACTGCTCCACCGGTCGACGTAATGCTGTTGGATATGGATCTAGCCCTTGTAGGTCCGACTTTTGGGGAATCCGGAAAAGGTGTCGGCGTTGTGACGGCACAGTATAAAACGCAGACGGCGTTGCCGAGTGGTAAGCGGTCACCGACACGCATTAAGATGTCTTCGATGTCAGAGACTCGGATTAAAGAGGTTAGTAACCAAATGTTTAATAAACAAAGCACGGAGAACTCCGGGGAGGGGAGTAAATCCGTACGAAAAGCAGGAGCTGGGGATAAAGTGAAAAATAGTAAAACGATCGCTCCCGGTTCGGGAATTAGCGGTTCCGTTAATGCGAGGAAAGAAAAGACAACCGCAATTGGTCCTGGTGTGGATAATTTTGCGAAGTTGGTCGATAAAATGAGTGCGTTAATCGATGTTGGATTTTCACAAAGTGCCGTACGGTCGCCGCTGGCGACGCGTGATGGCAGCCCGACAGAGACAGTTAGTCGTCAAGACAACGGCGCTTCTGAACCGCTTGATTATTCCCGTGGTCGCCGCGTGTCGCCGCAACGGCGCTCCTTGACGTCATGTCACCAAAGTGTCGCCGCATTGTCGCCGTGTGTCGCCGCACCAGGACGGGTCTCCACAGCATTGTACAACGTCACCGATGGCCTACAACAAACGACCACATGATAAGGACGACGGAACACAAACCAAACGTGTTAAATTTACTGAAGATGAGGATAGGGAGGAGGAGGAAAATATTGATGACCCCTTCAATGAAGGACCGGGTTTTATTCCTTGGAAAGAGTTTGTGGAAGTGACAATGAAGCATCTTGGACATACAAAATTTTTCAAAGAGTGTCCTGAAAAATGTTTAAACCCAGATTACCCCCCTATGGACACCTTGGCAAATGAGGAAAATATTAAGCCTGAACCTGCACATCTTCCTCAATCTGCAGTGCTTTTTCGACAACTGCTTAACACGGAAGCATTAACGCGGAAAGATGAACAAGCCATCTCCTCAAACCTTCCCCTACCACCTCATGACCCTAAGAAAGCCAAGTGGTTTTTTCGATCAACAGGCACAGGAGCCCCCAACAAGAAGAGGTGCCGTACCTACCCAGCAGTAGAGTATGTGACCGAGTCTTGCAGTGTTGAGCTTGACTCGATGTTAAAAACACCGGCGGTTATGAAGATCCCCTCTTCTCATTTTGAAGAAGATGACATCATGCTGCGTGCAAGCATGAGAGCGAGCTCGCAAGCAGAACTGGCATATTCAGCGTCCACGGAGGCGTTAAAAGCCATGGAGCTTGTGAATCCTGAATTACGTGAAAACACCACCATCAGGGAGTGCATGCATTTACTTAAAAGAGCGTCGTCTTTTCACCAAGATAGTATAAACTGGCAGTGTCGACTGGCTCTTAACAACACGTACCGACGGAGAGACGCCATGCTGGATTCGGCTACAGGTTTACCTACGAATACGGTAGGTAAGTTAAGGCTACTTTCCATTCATGGGTCCTCAGACCTTTTCAATGGAAAATTATTAGAACTGGCCCCTGAGCTTCGGGAAAAAGTCCGAGCCCCACCCACCACTGTGCAAACTCCGAGGGGATCCAACCGGAGCCGAAACTCGTACCGACTTCCACCGAGAAGCGGACCATGGAATAACCCCTATCCAAAAGGACCACAGCAGAAGAAGAGTGGGGAAAAACTACCAGAGCGTTCCCCCTTTCTGGAACCACCCACCTCCCAACCACGCGGACGAGGATCGGGAGGGGGACAGCGTGGACGAAGTGCTTTCAGGGGAAGGGCACGAAGACCATATTATCGCAACTGACTGGAACTGGCCAGGGACCCCCCCTATTCACCGACAGATGGTGGGGAGGCTGTCCCAATACTTTTCAGCATGGAAAAGGATTACAGAAGACCCATTCATACTGGAAGTGCTAAAAGAGGGTTACACACCGCCCTTTGTGTCAAAACCGCAAACTACAGATTACCCGCCAGGTTGGCTGGTCGACACTTTACCAACCCCAGAGTTGATCGAGCAGGTAAACATTCTCGTGCAAAAGGGAGCCATGGAGCTTGCACCGCCAACCCCCGGGTTCTGGAGTCCAGCGAGAGTTATTCCGAAGAAGAGGGGCGGTTTCAGGGTGATTTTCAACCTGACCTCCCTGAATCTACATTTGGCCAAGACCCATTTCCAGATGGAGTCTATCGATTCCATTCGAGAAGCCCTCAGGCACGAAGAGTTTACGGTCTCGATCGACATGGAGGATGCCTATTTACATATCCCACTCCACCCGTCGATCAGACACCTCTTCCGACTTGTAGTAGGGAAGATTTCTTACCAGTTCACTGCCATTCCGTTCGGGTTAGCCACAGCCCCGTGTGTCTTCACTCGAATGCTGAAACCAGTTCTTGCACACCTTCACCTGCATGGCCTCAAGGCCCACGCGTACCTGGACGACTGGCTCCTGAGACACAAGTCCGGGACGCAGCTTTCTCTGCAACTGGGGAGATGCCTATCCCTGTTCGCTCACCTGGGTCTAGGGATAAACCAGAAAAAATCAAGGCTGACCCCAGCGAAGATTTTTATATTCCTGGGAACGGAGATGGACACGCATCTGATGACAGTGAAACCGTCGCTAAAAAGGATAGAGAAGACGATGAAAGCAGTGGTAAAGTTTTGCAAGAAATCGTCATCAACTGCAAAAGAGCTGGCATCTCTCATTGGACTGGTCGACTCGAATGTCAGACTTGTACCACTGGGGAGGTGGAGAGTAAAACCACTACACTGGTTTCGAAAGGACGAGTGGTGGCCGAGAGAAAGCTGGAGCGACATTATCTCCCTACAAAACCTACCGACCGAAGCCCTAAACTGGTGGACAGTGAGGAGTCATTTGGAGGAAGGAGTACCAATGCAGGAACCAACACCGGAAAACCTCCTCTTCACGGATGCCTCCCAATCAGGTTGGGGAGCCCACATGTCAGGAGAGACGGCGTCGGGGGTTTGGGACGTCGACGAGAAAGAGCTTCACATCAACGTCTTAGAGTTGAGAGCGGTACACAGCGATCTGGACCTGGGGAACGAGGCTCCGGAACCAGACCGTGGGGATCATGAGCGACAATACCACGACCGTTGCCTATGTACAGAAAGGCTGAGGGACACACTCGAGATCCCTCATGGACGAGACCACTTCTCTCTTCAAGACCTGCATAAGATTGGGGATCATTCTGTTACCCCGCCACATTGCGGGGAACCTCAATGTGTGGGCGGACGAGTTGTCCAGGAGTGCCCGAGTACCAACCACAGAGTGGATGCTAGACCCCAAGATTTGCAGGGGATTGTTTCAAATTTGGGAAACACCGATGATCGATTTGTTTGCCACGCAATTCAACACGCAACTGCCGTGCTTCGTGTCTCCATTCCCAGACGTGAAAGCCTTCTCCGGACGCATTCTCCGTATGCTGGGACGGGATGAATGCCTACCTGTTCCCCCACTTCAAGCTACTCCAGAGGACGGTCAACAAACTACGGAATTCGTCCGGACAATTCATTCTCGTGGCACCATGGTGGCCTGCCGCACCATGGTTCACAGACGTCATGGAAATACGGAAGGAAGACCCTGTCCCACTGCCTATCACCGAGACATCTCTGACCCAACATCGAAGGAGGACGTTACACCAGAACCCCACCATTCTTAACCTTCACGGGTGGAAACTTTAAGGACCCTCTTCCGTAAGACAGGACATGACCCAGAAGTAGTGGAAAGACTCACACAATGCATCAGGGAATCCTCTCAAAAGAACTACAACGCCAAGTGGAAGAAATGGTTTGAACGGTGTAGGAACAACAATTGTGATCCCTGCGACCCCACCATCCCCAAGTTATCGGCGTTCTTCGAAGACCTTTTCCGGCAAGGTCTGTCACCCAGCGCAATAAAAGGATACAGGTCGTCCATTAATTCTGTTCTCTCGTGCATCGGTGGAAAGTCAGTGGTGTCAAACTCCATTTTGACCAAGCTCATGACGGCGTTTGAAATTCAGAGACCAAGGAGGGCTACACTCTTCCCGAAATGGAACCTCTCTCTTGTTTTGCAAAGCCTTATGGGGCCACCATACGAACCGGCGAAGTCATCCTCCATGCTGTGCCTAACACAAAAGACTGCCTTTTTGGTGGCGCTCGCCTCGGCAGCCAGACAGAGCGAATTAGCTGCTTTTTCTCGGGATGATGGCCATATTCGGTTTGCGAAAGATTGGTCGGAAGTATACCTGACTTTTCCGGCACACTTTCGTGCGAAGAATAGCAAACCAGGTGTAAAACCTAAACCATTGTGCATAAAAGCCTTAGTAAAAGTAGTACCACTAAAGGAAGAAAACAGGCAGCAATGCCCCATACGCGCGTTACGGTTCTATCTTTACAGAACGGTGATTCCTAACCCTACGCGTAACAGTAAA
The DNA here is from genome assembly GCA_023313725.1 of Lithobius niger. Classification (NCBI taxonomy): domain Eukaryota; kingdom Metazoa; phylum Arthropoda; class Chilopoda; order Lithobiomorpha; family Lithobiidae; genus Lithobius; species Lithobius niger. Next base: position 39,356 of record JAHWFP010028755.1, read on the forward strand.
CTTGTTCGCCCAACGCTTTGTTCCTTGATATTGATAAAGACAAAGACGAAGTGCTACCCACAGGACTCACACCATTCGAGATGGGAAAGTGGATCTGCACAGTAATTAAAAGAGCGTACGAAAATGGCCCAAACCATATTGATATTCCACCGGAAATCGGAGCTCATGAGCTCCGAGCTTTGGCAGCTTCACGGGCTTACGGCTGCGGAACGCCACTTGATGAAGTGGTTTCCGCGTGTTCCTGGAGTCACAAGAACACTTTCATTCGGCACTACCTGCGCGACACCAGTGGGTTAAAAGGAATGTCCCTTGTGAAGGAGCATGTGGTAGCAGGAAGGAAGTTGTGAGGTCCTCACTCTTTCTGACAAGTACAATTGATGTGAACATTAAGATGTGCAGAGGATGAAAAAATGGTAGAGTTTTCATTCTGGGGGAACTTTGTAGGAAATCATCCTAGAGTGAATGGGATCCATTCACCCTGTGAAACCATTCTGACGGAGGTCAACAATGAATGGTTAAGAAGGATAATGCCAGACTGGAGAGGATAAAGACGGCCCTACGGTTCTAGGTGAGTAACTTTTTTGATTTAAAAAAAAAAAAAAAACTGATTTGATTTTGATGGGTATGTTTTTGACCTCTAAGAAACGACTCCTGGGTTCAGTGGGTGAGAACCCACCGCCTGAATGACAAATTCAGCATAATTACTGAAGTAAGTATTTGCAGGTAGTAAGAAACGAAAATTTTAACAGGTAAAATTAGTTTTTACTAGCCTAAAATACTTACCTTCAATAAGAACCCACCCGCCTCCCCACGGTCACTGAACTGGAGTGTTCATGAAGTGATGCAGATACAGGGGAGGGGGTGCTGTAGTAAGATTACCAGCGCCCCTAGCGGAAGGAGGAGAAAGTTTCTAGAGAAACCATAAAAAATGGGATTTTTTAGTTATGTTTGAGCAGCAAAAGCGTAAAATAGTGATTTTAGCAATATTATTGAAGGTAAGTATTTTAGGCTAGTAAAAACTAATTTTACCTGTTAAAATTTTCGTTTTTTCGTTTTCCAGTGAAAATGGTCCGATTTTCATTTTTTTGGAAAAAAAACTTGGAAAAAAGTTTGGAATTACAAATTGTTCAGCTCTTGCGATTTTTGCGGGCCACCGTATTATTTATACAGTTTATATATTCAAATCAAAACAACACATGATGATTGATGACAAATGTCACGTTTACAATGGCAATTTAGAGCCTTGTTTAACGTAAATAATTTTTTTCTTTGGGGGTTCCCTGAGGCCGGTGGCCGGCAGCCACCCTTGCCACCCTGTAGCTACGCCACTGGCTGGTGTAAATGCAAAGTGTGAGTAACGGTTAGCTAAAATTTTTATTGTTGTATTACATTTGTAATAAAAAAAAAAAAGTACCACACGCTTCATTCTAATTACCGTAAGACACCGAACAGCTCACAGCATTTAGTTACGAACGTTCAAATTTGGATACGACGAAAGATGTTGTGGTGTGAACTAATTTTTTCGTAGTTTTGGTGTTAGTTCTGAAGAAGGAGATTGGAGTTCTCCGAAAATTTAATTGTTGAACTTGGTTTGTTCTTCGTTGGTGATATTGTGTTGTTGTTTGGGAGATGACAGAAAGTTTAGGCTTCGCTGTATTGCTCAGACTTAATCTGATTAAACTACTAACTGCAGCTCACTTCGAACCCAGTTCCCAGCACATTCACAGTTTAAGGGTGGGTCAGACAGTACCACTTCAAGGTGACATTTAATCGAGACAAGTACCAAAGAGAATTGGCGCATGTGCCAGAAGAGTTGCTCGCACCCACCATATTGAAACCTTAGCTTCGTTTGCGCAGGCAAGAAATGCTCAACGTTACATCAATTTATTAATTCACAACAGCATCATCCACCTGATTTGAATACTGTATTAGAATTTAAAAAAGCTTTAATAAAACACTGGGTAACTGTGTTGAACCTCATATTCGTCAGTACACATTTAATTTTGATCGCTCCTTCTTGATGCGTCTGTTGTATTAGGTGTAGTTCTCATTCTACCATTTGGGAAGGTAAGGGAAGCCCCTGCAAGAACTAAGGTGGAGGACGAGAACCATGATGAATGGTGTCAATCACGTCACAGGCGGCATGCCTTTGTGGCATGAGCTTGCTCTGCTAACGCAGCTGGTAGCTGGTCACCCCAGCCCAAATATCTAGATGTCCCTGATGGAAAGCATTCACTTGGTAGTTATCCTTTTGAAGAGATTGGCTGCTATTGTTCTTGAATGTCACGTTGGGAATGCCTGTATTGATTAGTGTTGGATGTTTTGCGTAGTGCCTGACAAACAGAGCCTTCAACAAGCTTTTTGCATCAAAACAGTTAAACACAGCCTTTGGCAGGTCATGTCTGCAGTAGCCTTCAGGGTGACACGGGGTACATTGTGTCTTAATTATGTCACTTCATTTCTTATCTTATTTTGCAGGTCAAATGGCAGGCATTGGAGTTGGCATGGTGATATTAGGGCTACTTCTGGGCACAGTACTGAGCGCCATTATTTTGGTCTTCGTGGTCAAGCGTCCTTTTGCCTGGCCAGCAGCTTTCGAACGTCGCGTATTTGTAAACAAATCTGAAGAGACTGAAGCCTACTAAAGCTAAATTGCGTGGACTCAAACTGTGGCCATGTTAGGCTTGCGGAATTTTAGTGTTTGCAGTCATTATTGTGGAAAATAAACTCTTAAAGAGAAATTTGGAATTGTTTGTAACGTGAAAAGTTGGGCCCTGCGTGATTCGCAGGGAGTTGGACGTAACTAAACATCTTGGCCTGTCTGGGTCGTGCTACTAATCCGTAATGTTTTCTCCTTCTTTCATCTCTTTTGTTTGGGTATTGCTTTTTCTTACTCACTGTGCTGAATTTGTCTGAGGATGAAAAAGGAAATAACGATTGTTTGTTGTGAAATGCAATGTTTTGTTTAGATAGTTAGGGATTTGGCGATGCGGTGTTTACATTGGGGGCTGGTGTGGTGGACGTGATGCAATGTTGTGCACTGTGCAATTGCGAAAACATACTATTTCTAGTGAGTGGCGTTGTTGCGAGATGGCGGGAAGGTGCGATGATGTCAACTTTCGTTGTGGTTGACCATGCGGTTTTTTTCCTTATCTGCTTGAGCGTGGGATGAAAGTGGTTGTGTGGGCGTGGTTCACCAGTAGAGAATGAAAAGATCGTATCGTCCAGTTGAGCCAATGTCATGTCCATGAAATTACGAGTTTCTTTTCTGTCATCAGCTGTATAGGAACCCAGGCTAAAAGGAGGGCCATTGGCAAAGCAATGCAGGTGAACTCAAGTTCATTATTTACATGCTACCAGGGGCTTGTAGCATTTTTCAAAATGGCCACCACTTTGGACTGGATGGCATTTACTCAGTAAAACTGTCGTTGGTCAACCCTTTTGCTGGACGTCAATACGTCACTTCTCGTCCATCCACTGAGTACAAACTAGCCAGAGAAGGATGTGTTGCGTGTTACTGGTGGTATTGGCATATGCCTGAAGTGCCATTCGGTCACGTTGCAATAACTTTGTTTTTCTGCGTATCTACTAATGTTATGAATATCCTGCCACAGCTAGTTAGGGGTATTGGTTGGTTAATTGTTTCGGTTTTCAAGGTCGTTAAAATGTCATGTGCTTTGAGAAGAAATGTGCATATATCACATTTAAACATGGAAGGGATAATTCCGTCCTATAAAGGGTGTGTTTTGCATGTGTCAAAGGTGTTGGTGGGCCTTCAGTATGCAATGTAACCCTCGTTTGTATGACCCTTAGGTAAGGGTGTTCCTGAGTAGAGAAATTGGGGCATAGTTCCAGAGCCTGCCGAGCTAAAATAACCATTGGGTATTCCTTAAAATGCTGGTCAGCAGTTATGTAGAAATGTAAGTGAACTTGAGTTCATCTGAACAGCTTTGCAAATCGCCATTAATGTTTGGCTACGGAAATACCTCCAAAAAGTTGGGGGGGGAGGGGGATTAAGGTTGATAAAGAGATGCACACTCCTGTTTGGTGAGTTGTGTATGTTTCATATTTTGGTCTGTTTTTCTCATTACTGTTGTATTTCGTAGCCCTCCGCTGGACGTGGGACTCCAAACTGTAAAAAAATTGGCGTCTTAACTTAGCTATTTAATTTATTAACTTAAGAGTGAATGTTGAGAGGTGCGATAATGAATTGTCGTGTAGTTAGTGTCGGATGCCTATTGTTGTTAGTGTATTTACTTGAGGGTTAATTAAGTTTATTTTTCCTATGCCCACCCTAAAGAATAAAACTAGGTGTATTGTTGAAGTTTTCCATCTGGCTTGTGGGTTTGAATTTTCAGGTGATGGCACACTAAAACATATCTTCCTAAACCTCACCTCCAGGTGTGAATTTGAAGGAATGAAGCTTGGTAGTTCCCAATCGATTGTCTCCGAGGAATCAGCTGACATCTGGGAGTTCCAGTAAATTCAGGGGTTGGTTATCGAGTGTTGGAATCCCTCTCCTACCTGAAATTATTGATTCTTTCCCCCCTTGTAATACCATCGTGGGAACCTTCTAGGGTCTGATGTTTGAAGATCAACAACTCGTACTTAACTTGGGTTTTCTTCTCCCCTTCAAATTAATATTAAGGTTTCATGTTACTTTATTCAAATTGTTCGGTACATTCAATAAAATAACACCATAATCATTAAAAACATAATGATTTTTTTTCACTTTTGTACATACTGTATTGGCAACTGATGCTTCTGAACTCTCACAATGGCAAATGTGCTCAATTTTTTTTATATATTTCTATGTTAAAAGCCTGCCTTATAACAGCCAAGTGCTGATCGCCATCCGCGTATATGCCTCACCAAGGTCAACTGAAATAGTAGCTGTGTTTCTCGCAGCGAAGAACGCAGCTACTGACTCAGTTGGCATTGTGCCTAATAGACGAACCAGCATGAACACATTAATTGTGTCGTCACAAACCAGAATGACTCTCGTATTTTAACATCACAATTTATAATTTTCTAGGCTAGTGTCTTATAATTTTGCTTCGGCGATCTATTGGAATAATTACAAAATACTGGCAACCGGCGTTTACAGTGGTTTGAAATCGTCATAACTACGGGAAAACACACACAACCACCTGGCAGAAACACAACAAAGTTCCTTTGAATTGAAGATCAGTGATGCATCCCTCCACGCGCGTGTTTTTGAAATCTGGAATTTGCGAACTTTAGACATGAAGTTTTCGGACGTTTTTTGTGTTGTTGACATTTTTTCTGAAGAAGGTGAACGGGTGTGGACTTCAACGAAAATTCAAAGGAACTTTGTTGTGTTTCTGCCAGGTGGTTGTGTGTGTATTCCCGTAGTTATGTTGAAATAATTGATTAATTAATAATAATTAATAATAATTAATTTATACCGCATTAGTCTTTTAGATTTTTGATCTCATGGTAATTATTAGTAAATTAGTACATGCACACACAGAGATGAAACGTCATGGTTATGTATGCGCGCAAAGGATCATATAAGTGCTGGACACACTTAAATGGAGTTACCAATATTCAACAGAAAATCTCCTAGATGCCACATTTTAAAACGGATTTTTAGCTAGGGATTGACTAAAGGTACGTAAATAAAACTCTGGGAGGAATCAGGAATGTCCTTTTAAAAGCTAAGAAATTTGCATATCTTTGTTTTTCTTTTGCATATTTTTGTTATTTGTCGAGATTTTCAAATCCAAATGGGAGGGTAAATTAGCCATCAAGACTGTTGCTTGAATTGTCCATCTATGAGTTTTGAACCATTAATTAAAAGAACCGGGATATTAGGTTTCTTTAAGTTGCACATTAATTTCTGTTTAATTTCCGTAAATAATGATTGATGTTTGATTAATTTTGATATTTGCGAGGTAAATTACCCGAAACCTTTTCCCAATCAAGGACCACGCTAGTGGTCATCCGCCAAGTTCAATAATTGTCACACTTCATTGTAACTTCATTGTAAGAAAGTCATTGTTTAATTCTTGCATTGTTGTTAAATGGCCACTATCTTTGGTACTTTAACAAAAACCAGAGCTGAGCGTATTTCACGTATTTGCAACTAATGTAGTAATTTGGTGGCAGCCTTTTTGGCTCTGATATTAGTACTTTGATTGGCTGAAAATTGGCGGGTTCTTTCACCCTTGTGGGTTTTGTTTTAGATTTTATTTACGAACTTGAATCCACAAATAGGGTATAGATAGGATGGAAAATTTGAAATGAATTTTACGATAGACTTCAATAGTTATCTGTAGACAAACAAGAGCACTAGATGAGACGCTCCTTTACTCTGCTTCATGCTGCGCCTCAATAAAAATGGTGGGGGGCATATACTTTGTATATTGGAGTGAGTCCATGACTTGTCTTCCGTAGGTGGGGGATAAAGAGGTAAACGAGGTAGACATTTGAAAATAAGATAGCACAATAATGGGCTTTAGAAATGGACTAAAGTGATTACCGTACCTATTGTTGTCTTTATAAATGCAGATACCAACCTATTTCCATTGCTTTTTGGTCTTAAACGTCAGACTGCCTGAGCGGGATTTGAATCCTCTACCTTTGCGACCAAAGGCTGATCTCTACTTCTAAGCCTTTACTGACACAACACGAGGTATATGCATCTGAAATAGGTTACTATCTGTATTTGTTTACCACTAAGCCAGCCGATTTGGCTTCCCAACCAGTTTTTTTTGCTTCCTTTCAGTGGCGTCACTGCAAGGTAGGACGCAGGCTGCAGTGTCTCTGAAATCACAGCACTGCCCCCATACAAAACCCGTTAAAAATGTTTTGTAATTATCCTATCCTTTTTCACAGAAATAATTACAAAAATAAATACAAATACAAATGAAAATAAATACGAAAAAAAATGTTGCATCAGCTAGACTGTAGTTACATGGACAGTGAAACTTCTAAAAGTGAATTTTTTTTTACCTTCTGGATGGAATCTAACATAAAAATCGCATATACGGTTAAAAATCATGTTAAATCAGGCAAAAAAAAAATCTTAACATCAATAACCAATTTTCCTTTGTGTAGTCTAAAGAAACAGAACGTACAGTTTGCTACTCAAAAAATTATATAACACAATTTGTTTGCTGTAAAGCCTTGCTAGCACTACAGTCTCCTCGACTCACGGGTGGGCAGCTGAAGCAGCATTGCCTCAGCTGTGGAACGTTTCGTAATGTTTTGAGCATAACTAGGTGAGCTATGCCCTGAGGGCTAGGGAATAAGTGCGAATGAACAACTTCTAGCCATACAAACCTTTTCTAGGTGTGAGTGTGTGTGTGTGGTTGTAGGGGGTGGCGAAGTGGGGAAAAGAGGTTGAAATAAAATTGTTTATATGAGAGGGAGTCACGTAGTGCGAACGTAGTGGTATTTTAGGGCCATTCTGGCGCAAAAGGGAGAGATGCCTTCTACAGGATTACTTGTCCAATACACAAAGGGGCGTGCAAAAAACAAATCTGTCACGAAATCAATCCAGGGCCATAGCCAGGGGTGCCTCTACCCTTAAAAAGGTGAGGGGGCCAAATGCCAGACGGTTGCGTGAATAAAGGGGAGGTGGGGGGGGGGGACAGTGCAGGTATTAAGTAAAGACTTTTTTTAATGAAACGTACATTGCGTAAGCAAGAAAAGTAATCACAACAAAAATAAAGTGGTCATACGTTTTCCAGCAGGGGCATAAAAGTAGGGGAGGGGGGGGGGGAAGAAGGGCTAGAATTTGCTCTCCCTCTGAATAATAGTTACATACATACGACTGAATGCTAGTCAGTCAGTCAGTCACATCAGTTGATTCTGCATCACGTGACTTTGAATGAACGTAAGTGCATAAAGATTAAAGATGGTTTGCTGTACTGTTATTCCTAGTTTATAATTTTCGCTGATGGCTTAATTTCCAACTTATTTTTATAGTAGTACGTCAGAGTGGCGGGGGAGTTTAGGGACGGATTACAAGATTGTGATCAAAGTGGGCATGGTAGAGTTGACCGCGATATTGTCAGATTTTTTATTTCAATATTTGTCACATTTTTCATAAAATTAACGATCATTTCAGGTTGTATTATACGACGTATAGAAATTAATATAGCACATTATTACTCAGTTTCAATAACTTTTAGAAGATTTCACTTAATAGCGCATGTTTCACTTAGGAAACTGGCACGTTGAATATACAGCATTTTCTTTACGTAGTTTCGCTTAGTGCAAAGCAACATATCATGTTCGATTCGTGTGCCCCGTCACGTTGCATTCTTTTGATTCGAATCTAGTGTTATTAATGTATTCATAAAAACAAAACAGTAAATTGCCAGACCGACGATAAAATGAAAAGATAACTAAAAAAAATGTTCTTTCTCCCGATTCCTTTAAACTGAGGGGGCTATTATTGGTCCCAGCCAAAGTGGTCGGCCTATGGCCATAACGGGGCAGTGCCCTAGGACCCCGAATAAAGGGGAGCCCCCAAAATCATGGAAAATATTAACATACAATTTTCCGCATGTAACGTATGTGCCAGTACGGTGCCGCTAAACCACGCGCTACGGTTGTTTGCTGTGATGCACGTATCACGTGACTGGGTTAGTCCACTCAGACGGCCAAAGATCCGCTATTCTCGTTCGTTAGTGACTAACTCGTGTTGACATCGCGGCAAACAGCTGTGTTGTGTTTTGTCCCCCCCCCCCCTAAACGAACCTGGTATATCGTGTGGCATTCAGCTACGAGAGTGAGCACCTGAACGATACTTAATGGCTTTCCTGCAGTACAAACAAGCGTGTCATTCAAGAAAAACAACGAAAGCACTACACTACAACAACAACAATGCAACGACGCTACCGAACCTTGTTTTCTCGTAGCAAAAGGGAGACGCGGTGAGCATCGTCCTAATTCACATGATCATGACAGACGGTTTCGGTAAGGTAAACATTTGAAGGTAAGATTCACTCATTGTCTATTAGATTACGGTGCTCATACACAATTTAGGAACATGTTTGAAGGCAGTGTGGACTCTCTCTTGTTATGAAATAATTCAGCAAAGACGGCACTGGACTGAACTGTTTCGGGGGCCGGCAGAGGGCACATCTGTGAACAGTGGCCCAGGGACTTTTTTTTCCAAGGCAGCCGTATTAGGTACTTTTATAACGTTTAATTCAACTTAAACGTAACGTAAGCTCCAATGCAGCCAATTTTCTTGTAAAATACGCCCCATAAACCCACAAAATAAATTATTGCATAGTTCCTACAAAAATAAATAAGTTAAATAAATAGAAAAAAAAAAGCTCAGTCTATTCACTTGATGTCAAGTTTAGCCCTGTAAATTTGTTTTAGTTTTTCTGGTGGTGACCTGAGTGTTCGGGTCAGGGGGACCGTAAAATTTTTTTTAGGGGGTTGGGGGTAGTTACGTATGGCCCATGCTGACCCACCCCTAGCTCCGTCATATTACAAAATAAGTTGGCAAGGCGAAGTTGACCACGATTTTCGCCGTGACAGACAGCTCGGACGGGAAGCAAAGCAATTGGTCGTGCAGTCGGAAGAAGACGCACGGAACTTATACACGATAATCTCTATACGTGTTAATTCTTACTGTACACAAAACAGTTTTTTTCATTTAGATTGTTAAGAAAACGTGTAAATTCTTTTTTGTCTGGTGTGTTTTCATCACTGGGGAAGCGTTGCGAAGGATGCTACCGAATGCTAACTTGTTTGTCGTCTCAGGGCCGAAACGATCCCTCTTTCCCCCCCCCCCCCAACCATCCAAGAAACACATACAGTTGGCAAATTCGAGTTGGCAAAATCGGACAAATTTTCACTGCAAATTTCAGTTTCCACGAGTACTGGTTAATTCATCAGTTTGAAAGTAAAGTTTAAAATACATTTTTTTTCCCATCCGTTTTCGCAACACTTCTGTGTAGCTTGGGAGTAAGTGAAACGCTGCCCCTGATTATTTCTGATTGCTTCCCTGCATAGCTTTGCGAAAATTTGCGTCGTTGGCGAAATTGAAAATTGACTTCGCCGTTTTGTTTGCTATGTCATCACCATAACTTATAAGTATCACAGTTTGAAGTCACGGTAACAATTAACTTCGCGAAAATCGTACACATTCAGGGAAACTGCTAAGTAGTAATGGGGCTCGCCAGACATCTAGGCATTTTACTGTCCCGGGAAATATACATGTTGCACCACCTTGCAATGTGTTTAGATGTTATCTTGTAAATGCTAGAAGCATTAAGTGTAAGCTTCCTTTGTTGAGATCATTGCTCTCAAATGTTAACGTTGATTTATTGTTTATGTTAGAAACTTGGCTGGATGAGACCATCTCTGACCAAATGTTGGTACAAGGTCTTCCATATGGGGTGCTACGTAGGGATAGAGGGTCTCGTGCAGGGGGAATTGCAGTGTTACATAAGATTGATGTACCAGTTTCTTTAGTGGCGGTGTCTGTGGTTAACGAGGCTGTGTGTTTTGATTTAGAGTCTGGTATTTGCCAAATCCATCTGGGCTACATTCCTAAAAATACTATCCACGCCGATATTACAAACATGATTGGGTTTTTAAAATCAAATCTTTCTACCAGGTTTCCAAATATAGCGGTGGGGGATTACGACATGTCCAAAATTGATTGGAAATCTTGTACTTCTTCCTCCCAACAGTTTTTCCTCGATGGGATTTCAGAAATGGGCTACAATCAACTGGTCGACATGCCAACTAGAAGAAAACGAATTTTAGATTTGGTTATGGTGGACGTAGATAGAGTGGTGATCGATGTCTTGGTAGATGATGTCATTGCTTTGAGTGACCATAACTCGGTATCATTTGGGATTGTTGGACCCAAGGAATTAAATTCGACAAAAATCAAGAAAAACCGTAAAAGCAGTAAATTTAAACTCTTAAAGCATAAATTAGAGTCAACAACTTGGAAATCCATCCTCAAGGATGATGATAACTTCGAGTGCATGTGGGGATCATTTCACTCTTACTTGAATACTACAATACGTAGTTGTACTACTGTGAAGTACCTACGGGATGGATCACACGTGAAGTATCCTATCTTTATTAAGAAGCTCTTTTGTCAAGAAACTGCGACTCTGGCGGAAATACAGAGCAGACAGATGCATAGCCAATAATTCCTCTTACAAATCCCATTGCAAGCTTATTCTGGATTCCCTAAATAAACTTTCAAAGGGAACAACAAATTATCTCCGAGAGAAACCCTTCATCACTGTTTAGATATCTCAGAGAGAAAACCGATGCATCTCGTAAACTCCCCCCGCTGTATAAAGATAGCATCTTATTGACAGATGATTTGACTAAAGCAGATTTGCTAAATGCAACATTTGCTGCAAACTTTACCAAAGACAATGGCATTTTGCCAGCAACTCCTGACGCTGTTGTTCCTAAACTTTGTAATGTTACTATTGATGTTAGTATGATAGTCTCAGCTCTCTCCAGGACCAAAAATAGTAAGGCTGTGGGTCCAGATGGTTTCTCGGCTTTCCTATATAAACAAATAGCTGGAGAGTTACTTTACCCTCTATTACATATTTTCAACAGATCATTAGCTTCTGGAGAATTGCCGGAGATGTGGAGGACGGCCATTGTTGTCCCTATAATAATAATAATAATAATAATCTTTATTTATTGTTTACATGGCTCGAAGTTTTTACAAACTTGTGTGAGCAACAATAATAAGTATATATTAATTTAAATAATAATACATGAATTTTTACATATACACTTTTACAGAAACTTTAACAAAATTCTTTTTACATAAAATGAAATATGAAGTATATGAAATATGAAATATATTAACCCTCATTTCAATCTTAATTATATATATTGGTTCACTAACTCTAGTTTCAAAATTTTTTTCAATTCTTCCTTACTTTGGTAACATAGCATTGTATTATCTAATTTATTGAAGAGTGTAGGTATATAAATAAATAATATATAATAATAATATATAATAATATATATAAATAATAATAATAATAATAATAATCTATTACCACATAAAAACAGTAATGGGATTGTGGAAGAAATAACTCTTATCCACTGATACCAGTCCCTAGTTTAAAGAAAGAAAAAAGAACAAAGACAAAGGTAAGATAGCAATAAACAGTAACACATCAATGGTAACATCAAAGTTAAAAATCAAAAACATTTCAAAAATCCCGACAGATTAATTTTGTCGAGACCCAGCTTGAAGGCCTGTAAATCATTTGCCATGACCAAAGGCGAAGGCAATGCGTTCCATGGTGCAACTACACGGTTGCAGAAGAAAAACTTAGTCTAGTCTTTAGCTACGGATTTGACTATTAATTTAAGTTGGTGTCCTCTAGTCTACGAATTTCCTCTGACCGAAAAGAAAAAAAAGGGGTCGACATCAACAAACCCACGAAGAATAGAGAAGGTGAGGCATAAGTCAGCCCTAAGGCGACGCAACTCCAAAGAAGCTAACCCAAGTCGTGTTAAACGTTCCATATACGGCATATTATACATCCCTGGTATTAGCTTCGTGAACGACCTCTGGACCGACTCAATAGCTTTGATGTCCTTTACCAGGTGAGGTGACCATACCTGGGAGGCATATTCAACAATAGGGCGAACATAGACCTTAAAGGCTCTAACCAACGAAACAATATCACCAGACAAAAAACAACGTCTGATCAGAGACCCAATCCGTTTTGCACGTGAGGCAACAATAGAGCAGTGATTTGCAAATTTATGATTAGATTTTAGATTTACACCGAGGTCCTTTATTTCATCTTTAAATTCAAGAATAACACCATTAAGACGGTAGGACATGTCCCGTGCTTTAATTCCAATATTAAGAACCTGACATTTGTCTGCATTTATCGGTAACTGCCACCTAGCAGACCAGTCCTCCACATCATTCAGGGCAGTCTGGAGAGAATTATTATCACAACAATCCATGCCTAGATTGTATAGTTTTAAGTCGTCAGCAAATTTTGGTGAAGCTATGGTCCCGAGGGAAGTATCCAAATCAGAAATAAAGATTACAAATAATAAGGGACCTAATACAGACCCGTGAGGGACTCCGCTGGTGACACTGGCATTCACCCACAGATACAGCCTGTTTCCTATCCTTAAGAAAATTTGCAATCCAGTCGAAAGCGGTACCCCCAATGCCAAATAACTTAAGCTTATGAAGTAGTTTAACATGGACGACCGAGTCAAATGCTTTGGCGAAGTCAATATAAATGATGTCAGTTGAAATTCCGCTTTCCGCAGCCTGAGTCCAATCGTTGAGACACTTAAGTAGCTGAAGAGTAGATGATCTACGTGGAAGGAAACCGAATTGGTCCTTAGGCAAAAGATTGTATTTCTGTAGATATAAAAGGATCTCATCACGAACAAAGCTCTCAAGTATTCTGCAGGGAATACATGTTAAAGAAATTTGGTCTGTAGTTTGATGGGCTAGCCGCATTGCCCTTTTTATAGATTGGAGTGATCTATGCAATTTTCCAGCAACTGGGTAAAATCCCAACACTAAGTGATGTTTTAAGAATGAGAAAAAGAGGTTCACAAAGTTCATTGGCAAGCATTTTATAGAAACTTTAAACTTCTATCTTTAAAAAAGGCAATGCAGCCGTGCCAGGGAACTACAGGCCCATCTCGCTTACCTGTGTTTCCTGCAAATTATTCGAGAGAAATTTACGTGACAAAATTATGTCTTACCTCGCCAAGGAAAATCTCCTAGACAGTAATCAATTTGGCTTTCGCACTGGCAGATCGACCACCTTGCAGTTACTTGCTTGCCTCGATGATTGGACGATGCATTACGACGCTGGGGCACCAACTGACATCATACTTACTGACTATGCTAAAGCGTTTGACTCGGTGTCTCACCATAAACTATGCTTTAAATGGTTCAAATTGGGTATTGGGGGGGTCCTTTTGGAGTGGATAAAAAATTTTCTCACCAATAGAACCCAAGTCGTGCGAGTGGGCGAGACAGTTTCATCTGCTAGAGTTGTAACCAGTGGGGTGCCGCACGGGTCAGTCTTAGGCCCATTACTTTTTTCCCTGTATGTTTCTGATCTGCAGATCATTAGTAATGACATTAAGATGCCAAAGTTTGCCGATGATATTAAATTGTATCGGCAAATTATTGACTCAGGAGATCATGAGGATTTGTCTGAAGCTCTCTCTACATTGGAGTGTTGGTCAAATGATTGGCAGCTTGGACTTGCAGGCAATAAATGTAAGGTTTTCCATGTTGGATCATGAAACCAATTTAAGGATTATGTGGTTGCAGGTTGCAACCTTAAACATGAGTTGATATGTAGGGATCTTGGTGTATGGTTTAGTGGCGACCTCAAGTGGTCAACCCATTGTGCACATATCGTTAAATCTGCTAGGCAAAGAATGGCCATTGTCCGACAGTGTTTCTTGTCTGGTGATCACAGGACGCTTTTTTGGGCGTTCTGCATCTTTGTGAGACCAATATTGGAGTATGCCTCACAGGTCTGGTCACCAAACCTAATTAAGGATATTAACCTGGTTGAATCTGTGCAGCGTTCTTTTACAAAGAGGTTACATGATCTCTCGAACTGTTGTTACAAGGATCGACTGCGACTGTTGGGGGCAGATACTTTGGAGTTACGTAGGTTAAAGCATGATCTTACTTTAACTTACTTGTTGCTTCACAACAAAATCGATTTTAACTTTGGGTACTTTTTCACACTGCGTACTGACAGTATTACTAGGGGGCATCCGTTGAAACTGGTTGCACGGACTTTCTCTCGGACTTGTCGTGGCCAGTTTTTCTCGTTTCGGGTGGTGAAGGTTTGGAACTCCCTTCCTGAACATGTGGTTATGGCGTGTAATGTGGCATCCTTTAAAGTAAAGCTATCAGCTATAAACGATCATCTTTTATCTTTTA
>JAHWFP010028756.1:216-26027 GCA_023313725.1 Lithobius niger
AGCACGCAATTTCATTGTAAACTGTAAAATATAAACTTCAAAGTAAAGGTATTTTCTCCCAAAATTATTCCTCTCCATCCATAGTATATATAACGTTATCAGCAGAAAAGGACGTTAATTCAGCTATTTCTTTTTAGTCTTGTATACGGAGAAGACTATTGCAACTTTGTCCGTCCGTCGCTTTCATAGAGATAGAGAGAAATACTGTCATGTATTTCAATTTCAGAACGCTTTAATGTCCTCTTCCTCGCTTCAATGTCCTTTAAACGCTACTGTTTGCGAATTGTCATGTACTTGCGCTATGACGCGCAAATCACGCACAAGTGCTATTTTTCACACACAATGCGAACACGAGGCCCAGAGACAAGGCCTCAGAAACTCACTGACCATTAAACAAGCCACAAGAATTGTTGTAAAATGTGAACACGCAGTATTGCCTTGGACGAATGATTAAAAGAAGTGCTTACAAGGCATTACAAGGTGATTACAAGGTATTACAAGCATTGCTTCCATTTCTCACTTACAGAATTTCCCCGAGTAAAGACAAAAATTTCCCTTTTTTTTTTCTGTGCCAAAAAATTCCCTTTTTTATTTTCCTTATTTAATTTCCTTTCATTACACCATAAAAAAAATTTCCTAATTAAAAAAAAACACAGGAGCGCCACCTCTTGACGCATATTGAAACGACTACTTATTTTATTACCTGCCGTTCATGCCAGAATTGATGTACATGGACAGTGGACCCGTAAAAATTAGCACGTCCACAATTTGCGTGATTTAACTCTTAGCAAACCAGCAACAAGCGCGAAATAAACACTAACCGAATTGTAAATTGTGGTTAGGTAAGGGTTTAAAATATTGACACGCGTTTGTTAGAGTAGAAGTTTCGAATGGTGGGTCTGGATCGTGAGTTACTAGAGAAAATTGCAACTTGCAAATAAAACAGAGAATTTCCCCATTTTTTCCCTTTTTCCCTGCTTAATATTTTTTTCCTCTTTGGGGAGCATTTTCCCCCAAAAAACGGAAAAATGTCCGGTCAGTGGAAGGACTGATTACAAGGCTCAGCGAATTCCTTAGGCCTCGCCAATGTTCGCATTACTACAATAAAACTTACTATTGATTCTCCAATTTTCACTCATATTTCTTATGTAAAAAACTACACAACACAATTTTTAATGTATACTTTTTCGCAATAGTTGTAAGGGTCGCTCGTTTAACAATTGGGTAGGATCGCCAATGGTAGAACATGGGGTAGAATTATCTTGGAGGTGCAGTCTTTATACCACTCCTGGTAATTCGTTTTGTACGAATTTACCAGTACTAAATTAAACTAACACCTTGCTCAAGTTACCGCCAAAGAAGATTCCTAAATAAATACGGTTGCAAGAAACCTGTTATCGTTGCCTTTTGGACTTCCATGTCAGACTGTCTGAGCGATGTATTGAACCCAGAAGAAGAAGACGGGGTTTATTTAGGACACAAATAAAACAAAATACATTGATAGTGGTTTGAAGACCAATGTCTTTTACGAGCCCAGTACACAAATAAATTGCATAAACGACTACAATGAAATAATAAGTAATAGATATTCGTGAAGTAGACCCGGTTATCCCGAAATAATTGATCGTGTGCGAGAAACGGAACAGTCCAAATATCGTGGGGTGGCGAAATCGCACGAGTTCGATTTTGCTACCCCGAGATTTTTGGACTGTTCCGTTTCGAGCAAAGATCAATTATTTCGGGATAACCGGGTCTACTTCACGAATGTGTTTTAATGCTAGGGTGTGACGTCAAGCTAACTAAATCTCAAGCTAATTTTTTAAGATTTTTGTTTGTAAATTTTATTTGTGAATCATAACGAATTTAAGAATTTTTACATGCGACTTATGTCAATTTCTGAACGAAAACTTTCGGTAGAAACTTCCTGTACGAAGTCAGAGCGAAGGGGATAGACGTTCCGTAATACCGATTTTTGTGTGTTAAGGTAAAACTGTGTTTTTTTCTACTTTAATAGTTTAAAGAAGATTAGAGTACAACAAGAGCTATTCGCTTGAGTCTCGTAGGTTTCTAGGTGTATTTATGTGTATTTAAAAGTGTCAGTAGCCTAGCTTTTCGTACCGTCGGAAGAAAAGTTTGCCGGGTTGGGCCATTCCTCTGTGGGTGGGGGCCTAGTATAGTATAGTATAGTATAGTGTTAATACGAAAAATGTCGCAGGTTGCAAATGTGCTATTCTCTTAAGTCTCGTAGGTTTTTAGGTGTATTTACAAGTGCCAGTAGCCTATTTTTCGTACTGTCGGAACGCAAGGTTGCCGGGTTGGGCCATTCCTCTATGGGTGGGGGCCTAGAATAGTACGCGAGGTTTTTTTCGTGTTAGTACGATAAATGTCGCAGGTTGCAAATGTGCCTATATATGCTGGTTGCAATGGGGGTGTGCTGGTTGAATTTGTGTTGTGTGCGGTAGTTTTGGAAAGTCAGTGATTATG
The DNA here is from genome assembly GCA_023313725.1 of Lithobius niger. Classification (NCBI taxonomy): domain Eukaryota; kingdom Metazoa; phylum Arthropoda; class Chilopoda; order Lithobiomorpha; family Lithobiidae; genus Lithobius; species Lithobius niger. The sequence continues at coordinate 2,701 of JAHWFP010028756.1, forward strand.
TCACATGGTGGAGCAGGGGTTGTGTAAACCCCGGAAAGAGTATTAGATTATCAGAAAAGTTTGAGTTATCAAAATTAACAAACGGTGACGTGTGTGGGTTTACAGATTAATCGTATATAACGGCTAGGCTACATTTTTAACGTAGAGGTGTGTTACACACTGGAAATGTCAAAAATTGGGAAAAAATATAAAACTATGCAAAGCACAGAAAAATAAAAAAATAAATACATAAAACATATAAAAAATGACGTTTGAACCCAAATGTCGAGGTCCTACTGCTGAGCAATACTGACACGGCCAAATGTTTACTTAACTCGTCCGAGCCCATTTGGCTTTCCGTCCTGTTTAATAGACGATTCATAGTTTACCTAATAAATATATATGCAAGTACTGTTAAAAACAAGAATTCATTCTTACTGGCAGAATTCCAGGTTCCAGTCTTTTTTATCTGGAAGATGTTTGCTGCATGCTTTGGCTTTTTTGATTTCCGCTTCTATATCAATTCCTTTCTCTTTAAAACATTTCTTTGCTGCTGCCACCTTTTGGGCTGATGTTAGTTTATCGTCATCTGCTGCATGAACGTACAGAAATCCTGAAACAAACGAATAAGTAAATAAACATGCTTTCAATTAAATTCCTGAAAACTTATTAAAGAGACATACCCTCCACATGATGCCCACCAAAAAGATACACATCAGTTTTCATCGATACTTCATATCAACCGTTATTCACGCTTTTGCCATAAATTCATTAAAAAAAATGTGACGGCGAGAAGTTATTCTCCTGTACTCTTAAATTACGTCGAGTGCATCCTACGCCAAATTCAGGGTCAGATCCAAATTTCTGTAATTTTCTAACGGCAGTTAGCCAATGAAGAGTCAGTAAACTGAAGTCACCAGCCAATCACGCCTCCTCAACACCGATAAAACGAGCACATGGTATATTATCTGACAAAACTGTCAGCTTGTCCCTCCATGTTGTTTTTACGTTCAAATCGTCAGGTTTCCTGGTCTCCACCACACAACGCAAGTAAGACAAAACTACGTTAGTAGGCGTAAACCAATTTCTAAACAAGTTCGATGTTTCTGATAGTCACGTGAGGCATGATTCGACTTCCCACCAACGCACGATTAATCCTTGGAAGCCATGGTGACAGAACGGTCAGTCAGCATCAGCTTTCCACCCAAGAGCGTTAGGCCTAATCGCCGCTAATATTGGTAGTGTGGCGATAGAAGCAATAGCAGCACGTAAAATGTTAAATGCACTTGAAAACTTAGTAATGTTACGGATCATATTCTCTTTTAAATCTTAAGATGCAATATATTCATTAAAAATGAAACACGTATTTATTTTGGTTAACGGATTGTGAGTGGTACAGTACTAAAGTTCGTCCTACAACAATCATAAGCTTTCACTATGAGTTAGGTTACTTTCGGCTAGTTCGTAATGGGTCGTTGGGGAAGCCAAAATACTTATACCACGCGCCATGGCTGTTTGCTGTGACGAGCATATCCCGTTACTGGGCTAGTCCAATCAGACGGCCAAACAAATGTTGTTCTCGTTCGTCATTGGCTAACTCATGGTGACGTCACAGCAAACAGCCATTGCGCATGGTTTAGGAGATGGCAATGGCGTAACTAGGGTTTTGTACTGAGGGGGGCAACAATAGGCATTTAGCCGAATGGTGTGGAGGGAGAACCGAATAAGAGCCCCGGAAGCTGATGCATTTTTGCTATTTTCCGGCATTTTCTGGCCTTGTCAAGTGCCGTTGGAAACATTTTTGCTGACTGCATTATCGCATAAAAAAATTTGTGATGTAAATCTTTCAGTTTTTCATACTAGATACTTGTTTTTTAAACGCTGACACTTTGTTAGAAATGTTGGGAATCTTAAGCAAAACATGGAGTTAGTAATTCTTACTGTTTATCTTTACTGATTTTCGTATTTCTCCATTTGTTACTTGGTTACTTTAAAGGAGAAACAGAAGTATAAATTAGCTAAGATGAAAGTTGCGTCTTTGACTCAAAATGCAGCCATCTGACGGTAAATAATTTTACAGCTATGGAAAAAGTGACTTGGCCAATTTGCCGAATAAGCTTTCAAAACCTCACAGAGGGGGCGAATCGCCCCTTTGCCGCCGCCCCCCACTAGTTACGCCACTGGGAGACGGTATAATAGTTCTCATTTCAAACGCCACTCAAGCGTAGTTTAAGTACGGCTAAATGTTTCCTGTCCCTCGTTGCATTCCGAAGCTGATCAAAACATTTCGCACAAGCGCTCGTTATTTTTGTCAGCTTCGAAACGCAACTCGTGGTCGAAAACATTTATCGATAAAAAAAAAACCACGTCCCCGCGACAATACTACTGAAAAAAATAGTAGGACAGCCGGCACTGCGCTTTTTTTTTTTTTGTCAGACGGAGTTCGACGATAAAAATATTTCCAAGCAGGAATGGGGATATGGCTGCACAATTTGTACCATATTGGATTTGTCCATGGCCGAATTCCCATACCCACGCCTACTTGTTCGGACGGTTCATTCACCCGAAAGATGCGTTCGCGGCAAGGCCAATTAAGATAAAAATAAAAGAATTAAGATAAAAAAGTTAAAATTGAAATAAATATGAGACCTGTGACGGAGTACTGAATCCTCGCGCCGTGTGAAAACTCTTTTAGAACCGTTTCCTAGAATAACTGAAAAGCTCAGTGACCGATTATACTATTGTTATAAAAGTGACGTACGCTTTAAAGTTTCTGAGCTGCATATCCACTCACGCGAAACAAGCCAGCTAAACTACAGTTGTACTTAACTTTTGAACTAGAGGAACGCCGTAAGAGTTTATGTTTATGTTTATGTAGTTATTTCTGCCATGCTTCATCAAAGTAAGTTTCTTTAAACACAATTTTGCGCATCTGGCTAACAAACGCTGATTTTGATTCACTGTGCTCACTCAATCAGCACGTATCCCTAAATTGCCCTAAAAGCAAACACAAACAACAATAACAATGCTGCAATTTTGCCCTGAAGGTTGATTGGTAATTTTGAATTTATGCCTCCACCAACTCTCAAACCAGCCAAAGGCACTTTCTATAGTTAAACTATAGCTCTCTGTAAAATTACAGCTTTATTCGCCTTAAGGAAAAATTTATTTCGTGAAACTAGCTAGCAGCTAGTAATTAAACAAATATCAACGTTACTGACAGCTTTTTTTCAACAAGAAAATATTAACCTGTGTCACTAATACTGACTTTTATGCTGTCAGATGACGCAGGTGTTCTGATCATATGACTGTTCAATCTTTTCCGTCGCATTGGTATTTATCCACAGATGCCTGAAAACAGCCAAACTGCCTTGGCTTTAAACGACGCAAGTGTCTAGTGGTCGCTATGCTCATTTAAATATATTGGATCTGGATAGGACGGACATTAATGTGATTAATGAATTTTGGCAGGCGACACACTAGCGTGTGTCTTAATAGGAATGCTGTCTCCAGTGTTTCCATTTCCTGTATTCACCACCAGATGTAGCTTAGACATAACTGACTACACACCATAACACTTCAAACCAGAATAGTACATTTAGACATGCTAAAATTAAGTTCTTGGAAGTAATACCAAATTAAATTTGACTGGTTTTATTTATTACTAGAGGAAGCCGGTGCTATGCACGGGGCCGGTCACATTTCCCGGGACATTTTCCAGGGACATTTTCCCGACGACTTGTCAGATTGATCGACCACTCATCCCTGGCTCCTTTTTGGCTGCAGGTAGAGTGGGAGAGTGCATTTTCAATGCGGGTGCGAGGAGGGGAGAAGTGGTTTTCCTTTAGGCTTTCCTTTAGGCTTTCCTTTTAGCCAGCCTCCGATATTATTATAAAGATATAGTATTTATTTTCCTTTGGTTTTATTGAGTGGCGCTAGTGCATTCATGACTTTTGTAGAGAGAGTAATGCTTCAGGATTAGGATTAAGTAGTTTTAGATCTCTTAGATAGAGAGAATGATTCAAGGTCTTTAGGCTCTGGTAGTTTAAAAAAAATAAATAAATGCTTCAGTTCAGATCTCACTACTAAGCTCAAGGCTTTGAAGCAAACAAAATAGAGGCCAGACAAATAGCAAGCAGTAAGTACCCAAATATTACCAACATACTGTCCCGTGGTGTGTGTGAGGGAGTTTCAAGTATTGCATTACAATCCTACAAATTTTTTTCATCAGGACTCGGTCAAGCTCTATCAAATTCTGCCAACTGGAGGTACTAATCCTGCCTAGGCAGTGAGTGTGTGTAACTCAGTGAGTGTGTTTTCCGGTCACAATATTTAGTTCAACTGACAGGAAATGTGAAATGTGAACTGTGAACTAAAACAAGGACCAAGGATGCCCACGGTGGCAGGACCGATTATGTTGTCATAGTCACTGACACCTTGATACACGGATTTATTAATCTACTTAGGCATTCTTCTTGCCTGGCAATAGTTTTTGATGATAATGGTCCAAGGCAGGAAAGATTGAATTCATCATCATCAGGTCAATGGCTCAAAGCCGGTAAGGTTCCCCATCATCATCCTCTTCGTTAGGTGGTCAGGAAGTGATCAGTTTATGTTCTGGGGCTGATGGCCGTGTTGCCTGTGCCCTAGATATCTCCTACCACCCAACCAACCATTCATGCACCCTGACCAATTTTGCAGGCCTTATGGCCGAACCAATTGGTCTTACAAATTTGCAAGAAGAAGCACAGGTTGCTGATTGCTTTCCCAAGCAGTCAGAAAAGGACAACAATGTGGAACACGTCCGAATTAGTGAAGGATAGCAGTGAACTTTATTTACGAGAGCGTAAAGTTGACGTTTCATTTATAAATAGTTTACCTGACGAAATTCTTGAACGTATTTTCACTTTCTTGGACTTGAACCAAAGTTTATTGATTGGCAAAGTTTGCAAGCGATGGCAGCGGATTGTTACAAAGCAGAAAACAATCCAGGAACAAAGTCAGATTGGCGATTGCCGGCCGAAGCAGTTAAAAAAGGACAAGTTTGTGACGGGTGGCCAAATCTTGGTGAATGACAGTGGGGAACCTAATTTTGAGAAAAGTGTAATCGCCATTGCATCGATAAACAGTTTGCCTGATGAAATTCTTGAACACATATTCAATTTCTTCGCCATCAATGATAGAGTTTTAATTGAAAGAGTGTGCAAGCGATGGCACAGAATTGGACAAACTTTGTCTGGTCAAGAAGATGAGGTTCATGGTACATTTATAAACACTTTGCCTGATGAAATACTCGACCATATCTTCACATTCTTAGACATCAAACAAAGAGTGTTGATTGAAAGAGTGTGCAAGCGATGGCAGCGAATTGGACAATATTTTTCTTGGGTCTGGCCGAGAAAGTTACTGTTGATGTGCAACGACGAATTCAATTCACCTTATCCTGACTTTGAACACGACGATTCAGTGGATTATATAGCATTAAACAAATTAATTGAGGAGCTCGGGATTTTCGTTTGCCTCCACCGTAAGGCGTGGGAAGTTATTGCTGAGCGTTGCCACAACCTTACAGAACTTACGTTGTTATATATTCCGTTAGACCATAATCTGCAAAAACTTGGTAAAGGTTGCAAGAACTTGACCCATTTAAAAATACTGAAAGATATTGAAGTGAACGAGAAGGATTTTTCAAACATTACTAGAGACTTTCCGTGTGTAAAATCTTTGTGTATTTTTGCCGAATTTTTCATAGCAACCGGTTTGTGTTTGGATAAAATAAGCAGACACTTGAATGCTTTGCGGTTGAAGAACTGCCCGGAATTGCTACCCATGGCTTTAGAACACCTAATGGCGAGATGCGACAACATTCAAGAACTGCGTCTTACATGCTGCAGTGGAATTGGTCAAGGACCGTTATTGAAGGTTACGCGTAAATATAAAGATACGCTGAAGATATTGGACTTGAGTGGCTGGGACGAACACGTTGAGTGGAAAGAAACAATACCTATACTGCACAAACTGGAAATACTCTCTTTATGTTACTGCAGGAATGTTGAAGACCAACTCTGCCATGGTTTAGCCAGAAATTGCCCAAACCTTACACGGTTATGGATCAGCGCCAGTAACATTACCGATGTTGGATTAACGTACTTAGCTGCATTATCAAATCTGATCAACTTGGAAATCTCATCTACCTCTCTGTCTGGAGACGGAATCATGAATTTGGCTTCTTTTGGCCGATTGGAAAGGGTTTATGCAAGCAATGTTACTGGAATTGAAATGGCAGATCGGTGTTTCAGCCATTTGGCTCAGCATTGTGAAAAGTTTCAAGCGTTGGATGTCAGTGGCATCATCCACGTCTCAAACGACTTGGTTCGTGTTTTTGGGGAAAGTTTAAAGGAAGGTCGCCTTAAAGGTCCCATCAAGATTTGTGCTAATGACACGTCCATTACTGAAGACGTGGAAACTTGTGATGGTTTGGTGCTATGTGACAGAGAGTCTTACTCTGTTTACTCAGACGAGAATGATTTTGAATTTGAGGACCAGACATTTTGGTTAGACGGGCTTCTGGCCTACGTATAAATGTATTCATTACGAGTATTTTCCTTTTATGAAAATTCACAGCGTGCATACATGTCTGCTTGGCCTCTCAAGAGATTTTCAAGTCGTTATTTAGTCGGTCAGCGAGCATCGTTAGGAAGGAAGCAATCAGTGGTGTCTATGTTGGCATTGAAACAGTCCATTGACCATTTAAGAGAAACATAATTTCTTTAACAAGCATGCGAATAATTTTTATTTAATATCCTGTTTGTCTTTAATTAAGCGTAGGCTACATTTTTTTCCAAAATAGTCGTCAACTAAGATTTGTGTCGATCTTGACTATTGGTGAAAACCTACTGTGCAAGATTTCTGTAGTGTTACTTTCTTCGTAACTGTTTCGTACTTACCACTTTTACCATCTCAGTGAAGTAATACTGAAAATCACCATAGAATTCTTGACTTCGTCAGATCGGCGCGGGAAGGCGTAGATATTATTAATTACTAATCTAACTGACGATTCACTGACTTTTGTAGTTTTAAACAAATTAACTGAGGGTGTGGGGGAGGTTCTTTTGCTACCACAGTAAAGATGGGTGTCATTAACTCATCAGCATGTTGCGTTCTATTATTTTGTTTAATTTGGTTAAATTTCGTTAGGTGTCTGTTTGGTAAACTTTAACACGTGGCGTTATTTTTAGGACTTTAAATTCGTTTTCAAGTAGTGTGCTTCCAATTATTTTCTGGCATTATTTTGGGTGTAATTCATGAATAAAGTTCAATATTTGTTTGGAAATGTAGCATGTAAGTTTATTTTCCTTTACACACTGCAGTTTCAATTTCTCCTCACACTGTCAAGTTTTAAGCATAAAACTTTGGTAATCAATCCGAAGATGGTTATGATTTATGAATCTGAAGATAGTTTTAAATCCAAATCCGTTTTTGTTTGCCTGTTACCATTTTTGACTGCCAAATTTGTGAATTAGCAGGAAATTATGTGTTAGACCATGGGAAAAAAACAAATAATATTAACAAACACTATGTATGCTTTCTTTATTTTCTTCTGGTATTGTCAGGTCTTGTTATTCGTTGCAAGCCTGTGACATTGCAGGCCGCGTGATACAGGAAGTTGTTTTCTGGTTTTAGTTAACTAACTACAGTGCTGTAAATATCTAGTGATGACAAACTAAGCCAGAGAGAAAAAGGAGAATGAACTGATACTTTTTTTTTTCATTGCGCTGTAAAATTGCGGAAAATTATTCATTCTCGGTGAACGACAGCAGTGAACGTTGCATTTATAAATAGTTTGCCTGGTGAAATACTTAAACCTATTTTCTTTTCTTCACCATCAAGGAAAGAGTTCTGATTAAAAACAAGTATGTGACAGCAAAGTATTAGACAAAGTTTTTGTTAGCACGAATGTGAAGCTGAAAAAGTTGCATATTCTTGAACATAGTTTCACTTTTTTGGACAGCAGGGAAATAGTTTTGATAGGAAAAGTGAATATGAGATGGCAGAAGATTGGCCAAAGGCTTTCTTATCTCAAAAGTGACATTTACTTTGAATTGATAAAACCGTTTGCCTGATGAAATTCTTGTATCTCAAATTTCTTCGATGTCAAGAAAAGAGTTTTGATTGGATATGAGTGCAAGAGATGGCAAAGAATTGGACAAACTTTTTTTCTTTTAATGAAGGTGATGTTCACGTTTCATTTATAAATCATTTGTCTGATTTACATGAACATGTCTTCAGTATCAAGTGAAGAGTTTTGATGGAAATATTGCACATGTAATGGCAATGGATTGGACAAAGGGTCTGGTTTTAGAAAGGTGATGTTGACGTTACATTGACAAATAGCTCGGCTGTTGAAATTCTTGAACGTCGCTTCACATTTTTGGACATCATTGGAAAGAGTTTTGATGAAAAGCGTGCAACCAGTGGCAAAGAATTGGAAAAAAAGCTTTGTTTTTAGAAAGGTGAAGTTCACCTTGTATTCATAAATAATTTGTATATTGAAATTCTTGAACTTCGCTTTACATTTTTGGACATGAGGGGAAAGAGTGGTAAAGGATTGGACAAAGGGTTTCTTTTCAGAAAAGTGCAATTCACGTTACATAATGATAAATCGTCTGTCTGTTGAAATTCTTAAACATTTTGGGCATCAAGAACGAGTTTTGATGGGATTTGTTAAAATAAGATATCTCTGTTTATTTCTAATCTTTTCTGACAGTAGTTAGTTTTAATCATATCAAAAACGAAAACTGGTAAAAGGGGCCGCCAAGTTCCGAATAGTTCGGCCCTTCAAAGGAGTGATATCAACACACCAAAACATTCGCCAAGTTATTCGCACCGCTTAATAGTTCGATCGTTAAATAAAAACTAGAACAATGCTAATTTCGGTAGCAATGTTCAAGTTTTCATGTAACTGCCAAAGTATTATTCGGTGCGATTAAGTTGGCGACTGTTTTGGTGTGTTGATATCACTCCTTTGAAGAGCCGAACCATTCGGAAGGTGGCGGCACCTTTTACCAGTTTGGGTTTTTGATATGATATCAGTCCTTTTTTTTTTAAATTGTGTATTAGACTCAACTCCACTACCGTGCAGATGTGTAATAAAGTGGCACGTCAACAAGAAATTGGTTTTCAACAATTTGCGACTACCTTTTGCCTCTAGGCCGAACCATTAACAACTTGGTCACCTCTTTATAGGTTTTTAGTTTGGTTTTAATTTTGTTGTAATTTGTTTTATGTCGTTAGTTTTGGTGTGTTGATATCACTCCTTTGAAGGGCCGAACCACTCTCAATTTGGTGGCAACCCGGACCACTGCACTGTGACTGAGGTTGGCGCTAATGACCAAGCTGTCGACGCGCCATTAAACCTCAATCCCCCCCCCCCTCTCAATTTGGTTGCCTCTTCACCAGTTTTTGGCTTTGTTTATTTTGCTTTGTTTTTAGAGTTGGTTTATTTTTCGTGAATTGGACGTGAATACAATTTGTTTTGCAACGTTGTTTAGATTTATCGTGGTACACTAGTTTGTGTCTAGAAACGCACGTCAGTATACACGTTGTCATTGTCCGAACTTTAGCCGTCCGATGAGAGACGATGCCGACAATACTAACAATGGTTATAACAATATTTTCGTACTTACGCACCATCCCACGCCATCCTCGTTACACCCCTAGGCTCCAAGCCATTAAAGGTACGCAGTTCATATCGTACTGCAGCCATTTGTCCAATTTCATAGCTGGAAGCCTCCCCGTTATCTCGGTATCGATGAATAATAACCCTATGGAAATTAACATGGGGATAAGCGGACTAGAATTACCTAGTAGCTAGCTAATTACCTAGCTAGCTAGCTAGCTAGTTGCACATTTTAACGTTTTGAGGGTCAGATTTTGCATTGAAAGCAGCTTAGCCGGCATTCCTACACGAGTTAATTTTTGTTAGGTGGGTCATTGCTCTTGATTTCAACACAATTTAAGCGTTTGTACCGCATTATTATTTTTATCCAAGTACCTGAAATGTGCTCAACTCTGCTTCAGGATATTAGACACTGACGCTATGGAGTCGCGCTACAATGGTTTACAACCTCGACAATTGAACTGATGCGATGTTTGTTGTGATGATTGTTGCCTAACTTGGCGCGACACACTAGCGTGTGTCTAAATAACTAAAAGAAAAAGAATTATATAAAATAATGTTCTTTTTTAGTTTTTTTAAATGACACGTTTTTTTTCCAATCTTTTACTTACCTGCAACACAAACGAGAAGAAGAAGATTTCGCAGGACGGTGGAAGTCATCTTTAAAGGCTGTATTCTCTAGGTGATACTGTACCTTAGAAAAGAAAAAAATGTGATAAATTTGTAATTGGAAAATGACGGCAACAATTGCAGCAATTGCAATTAACACTTATGGGAAAGTACTGCTATGTTTTTATACTTAATGTGGAAGTTGTTTGAATGCTTTTTTTTAATTTAGTACGAATGTAAAAAAAAAAACAAAAAAAACGTTTATGTAAGTATTACAAAAGACCTAAAGAAATTTAACGAATGTCTTGACGAAGCTACCCAACCTACTTTTATTTTACTTTTTTGCTTGATGAGGGTTCCAATCCAGGAAACCGAAACGTAAGTGTTCTCCTCATGACAGTGCGTGCATTGCACGAGACTTTCTGTTGTATGGATTGCGAGAAGGTGTGTCGTTGTTATTAAATGGCGTTGTGTGGTGTTTGTGCAGCTGTAGAGTGAAATCAATGGCGTTATGCAGTCAAACGGCCTGTTTGGTTCCCGCATTGTGTTAGCTGAAGTATTTCACCGCCCACCCCCCCCCCCCTCCAAAAACATAGCAACACCCCATATATTTAACTCCCTCAAAAACGATCTGTGCACATTCCTTCCGTCGGGAGCATCCATAAATTACGTACGGTAACGAATATTTTCGTCTTTTATTTATCACTGGTCTCCACCAATTTGCAAAACGTATGCCCAATATTTTTTTTCCGAATTGAAGTTTTAATTCTCATAGAGGGAAGTAAGGGGTAAAAGCTGCAATGTCAGATCATTTCTACATGTCAGTATTAAATCTCATATTTCCAAATTAACAACAACTGGAAAAAAACTTGATTTCATGTCTGCTTGATTTCCTCTCGATTACTTGCCATTCTCAGTCTGCAGCAAGGTTCTTTAGTACAATTACAAGGACAACGTTGTTGTCAAACGAAAATGTTATCTGTATATATTTTACAGGGATGGCACCCATGAACAGTGACTTTTCCGAATGGAAAAAATAAAATAACTAAATAATTTTTGCGACTATTTTCACAACTATTCAACCAATGGAGAGGTGCAACAACCCACTTTCCCCACCTTCTGTAAAATCGTCCTTGGCCATGACCACCTCTTCAGGCTTGATTGGAGGGATAGTTGTCCTGTCTGCCCCACTCTCCGCTAAATACTGCCCTGCCTTTGTAACATCACACGGAAAATATAAAACAAATTTCGTAGTATCAACGTCAATAAAGAATAAGGTCGGGTTTACGCAACCACTCGCTTTTGCATTCTCGCAGCTAGAAACTAGAAATCATCTGAAATTACAACATGGCGGCGGTTTTATGTCTGGCGCCTCGCAACGAAAACAACAGAAGCGTTTGGGAAAATTGTTTCGTCATGAGAATTCTTTATATTATTGGCACGGATTGTAAGACTGCAAGTATTTACTCAAACGATGTCGGGTTTAGCTAATCCATTTAGTGTTGTTACCATGGCAATGTCACCTTTGCTATCGCGATTGAGTTCTAGCTGCGAGAATGCAAAGGCGAGTTGCTGCGTAAACGCGCCCTTAAAGGTACAAAAGTGTGAACGGGTCTCGCTTAAATTATTACAAAATCATGCTTTTTTTTGCGTTTTGCCAAAAAATTACATGTATGTAACAAGACAATGAAATTCGACTAATTCGGAAAATTAAGAATTGGTGACATTATCGGTCTCCAAATGTTCGTCGCTGTTGGTGAAAGAAATCGAACGACAGGATATCGGCTACTTTCTTCAAAAGTTGGCGGCTAGAAATTTAAGGAAACCAAAGTAATATTATTCTTGCCTATCAGATCTCATAATTGGCTGTCAGTCTCGATGAAATGGAACGTTCCAGTTGTAACACCTAAATAAACAAACACCGGCTGTAGCGTCCGAGAGGGTTGCAGTGAAGACCAGTATGCGGCCATCTAAACGACAAAAACTTAGGTGTCATAATTCATTTTTGAGGAGTCCCGGGTTTGATTCCCGGTCGCGAAGGACTAGTATTTATTTTTACGTTTCGTTTACATGATCTTCTTACAGTCCAGGGGCGTATCGAAGATAAAATATTTTTTCTTGGGGGGAGGGGAGCCTGCAATGCTCGACTGGAACGGAAAAAAAAGGATTTTTTTTCTTTCTGCTATTTTCCTTGAAGGTCCCATTATTTCCAGCTGAGGCCCCGTTTTACGACTTTTTTTTGTTGATATTTTCTGCCCTGATATAGTGCCCCGATACATCAGGGCAGTTTCATTAGAGCCGAGTTGAATTGATTTCATCGAACAATGGCGAGGAGCATAGGAGAGAGGGAACCACTACTGTTTACAAAATAAAATTCCCTCACCGTGCCAACACACTAGTATATCAAATGCGTCATTACAAGTTGGGATTGTGCAGGATGAGTTAGTATACAAGGTGTCAGGCTCGGCAGAAAGGAGAGTCCTCAGGGCTCGACGGAGTGCCCATGATATTATGACTACTCAAACAAAACTTGTTAAGGATTCCCGCCGTACTTTTCGGCCGTGTGAAGTCGTCATACCATACGCCAAGCTCTTTCGCCAAGCTGATCCCCCCGAGTAATAGTTCGAAGGTTAAATGAAATATTGGAAAACTGCTTACTGCGCAATTTTCAATTATTTCATTTAACGTTTGAAGTATTAGTCGGTGGGACTAGCTTGGGGAAAGAGCTTGGGGTTTGATATGACGACTTCACAAATCCGAAAGGTTTGGCGGGAATCCTTAACGAATTTTGTTTTGGGGTAGACATCAGATATTTTTGGTCCAAATTGATGTAATAATCCATTTTTTTCCCTTAGCAATTACGAACTGAAAACACCTATCTAGTTTTCTGGTTCTTTTTTTTTTTTTTGGCTTTTGCTAGATTTTGAGGACAGCAGTCACCTTTTTTCAAATGATTTCTATTTCTTATTTGTACTGCAGTATCTGTTTGGTAACGCACGGATTTATTTAATTTTCAGTTTGGCATTGTTGCATAATAACAATGTTTAAAACAATGTAAAACAATCAATTTGGTCGTTTGGAGCTCCCTAACTCCTGAACCATTTGACAATTAGAAAGGTCCATATAAAAAGGGCACATCTCTACAACAATATCTGCAAAATGAGCTAAGAACCAGCTTTGCTCACCAAATGAAAGAATTTATTTTCGTGATACAAAGAAAAGCGTTAGTAAGTAGTAAGTAATTAGGCAAATATCAACGTTATTTAGATCGTTTTTTTCAACAAGAAAACGTTAAGCTATGTGACTAACAGTGACTTTTATGTTGTCAGACGGCCAAAGTCTCCCGATCAAACAAATTTCAGCCTTTTCTGTCGCATAGTTATTTATCCACAGATGGCTGAAAACAGCCAAACTACCTTTGCTGTAAAGACACAACGTGCCTAGTGGTCGTTACGCTCATACATATATTTTATCTGGATGTTATCATTTATCGTGGCGGACGGCACACTAGCCTGTGTCGTGATGTTCATCTCTCGTACTGCGTATCGATCCCATGACGCCAAATTACGGAACGACTGGTCGTAACCATTTTTCCAGTATAACCCATGTTATAAAAGCGTAGTATGGGTTTTGATCTAATACATAGGTGCGAAATATAACTCGTGCTAGAGTTAGTCCAGGCATGCATTGCGCAAAACAGCCTTCGCCCTGGAAGCCGAGGAGATGATGGCTCCTTCAAGACAAGACCGAGTGGAGGAGAAATCATGCGTCTCACCACGTGGCTCAACTCCCGTTCATATACCTGGCGGGAAATAATTGATACTTTTTGGAACTGCTTGGTAAAATACTGTTTAGGCGATGAATCAACTGGCCTGGAGCTGGGAAACGAATCCACACATTTTTCTATCTCAGTCGACCTTGTGGCATAAGAAGCGATAGTTGTAGCATGGACACACCCGCATTATATTCGCTTCTGAGCACGTTCTTAAATTCAGAGCAGTGAACAGCGATGCTTCACTCGTCGCACAATGCTCGAACTACAGCAACAGCGCATGCGGGGAGTCGGCTTTTCCTTCATGCTTTGCGTATTCAAAGTTCTTTTGAAAAATCTAAACGCACGCATCTGCCGCATGCGCTCGCCACAACATGGCGTCGTCAGGTAGTTGTCGGTTCGAGCAACGAAGTTCGTAATTATTCTCCTTCTCTGTAAGGTGCTATAAAGTATGATTAAACATCACCATTCCGCTGTCGACATTTTTATTTACTTAGTACATTTGTTTGCAGTAGAATACAAAACAGGTCAAAGGAAGGGCTTTCGCCACTGACACCCAGCCTACAGCATTAAAAGAATAAGATTTAAAATCTGGTCAAATATTTTGTAAGGTCAAGGCTGCGGAGCCCGCTTTTGAACAAAGCCACAGAGTTCACATTGATTACATCAGTCGGGAGACCATTATTGAGCAGGCTCCGATCTCTTTGCTATTTGGCTAGGTTTTTCCACTTCCTTCTTCCAAAAACTGCTTTAAAAATTCAGAATGCTCAAATATTCCGTGAACTGAGCATGAGCATGTGACGTAGTTGTAATCCATCCAAAACCTAAGCTGGTGTAAGAGAAGCCACCAAGTTTCCAAAAAGGATCGGTGTTTGAAAGTAGTGATTTCACTGAACCAAGGAAAGCCCACCAAGGCAGGTAGCTATACTTAGAATGGCTAGACAGTATCACGAAAACAACGTTATTAATGCAAATCTATGAACGGTATATGAATATCCTTGATCTTTTAGTTTTCTTGGTACTCGCACCGTTCCCTTATAACATCACAAAATATGCTTTCAGTTGTTTACAGCAAACAGACAATACCTGCGTCTTTATCTTTTAACATTCGGATGATATACTGTTACTTGGCGGCTGCATACTAGCGTGTGTCTAGATTGGCGTGCTGATAGGCCGTTTTCGCTACATTCCTTTAACAATGATTTCGTGCGTGACATGCATTTAACAATGAGAAACGGCCTCGGCTGAACGAGACACGTCTGTGGCTCTCTCTCTGTTGTTTGGCTCTGGGCTAGTGCCCCATTTTGTCACCCTGATGGTTCCTCAACCCCATGTCCGATTCCAGGTGATTTTTTTTTTTGCTGTACCTGTCCAGACACCCGAGCTATCGCATGCAAAGTGTGGTTTGGATAGTTCTAGTGGTTTTTGCGTGATGCGCGGTCTTAGATTACATTGGAGTGTGATTAATGCGGAGCATCCGCTCCAAAAAATAAAAGCACTATACCTGGACAACCAAGACTGCTGATTACAACAAGCCGGACGTCACTTTGTTTTCGACTCAAGTTTCTAGCTGAGCGGCAGCTTTATGGAGTATAATGCTTCTACAACGGCAAGGTTCGGTACCCTACGGGATATGACACTGCAATATTGAAGGTTTTAAAAAAAAATTTTATGGCACGTACAATCTTTTAGCGCGCCATTTTTTCCCTATTTTCTGACATGGCCGGAATCGCTGTATTCGGTTAATGCCGCCATTTTACTATCCATCCATGCATCTCAACAACAAGATGACGTAAGCAGCGTTGCCCGGCGTGTATATACCAACATCAAGTTGTACAACGAAAGACAAAGCGGCTCGAAAATGGGTAAATAAATATAGATACAAACCTATTTCCGTTGCCTTTTGGACCTAAATGTCAGACTGCCTGAGCGGGAATTGATCCCTTGACCTTTGATACCAAAAGCAGAAAAGTCCTACCGTCAGCTATACTGATACGGCCAAACACCTTAACGCTTGAAAACATGACCAAAAATGTGTCCTTGTGGTGTTTTGGTAATCGGATCGCACGAAACCGATGAGAATGGAAAATGTTATTGCTTCAAGGTCCGGGCGTCAAGCTTACGCGCTATGACCAACTTTGTAAACACTGTCTTAGGGCGCGTTTACGCAACAAGTCATTCTCGGTCGCCAAATGCTATTTGCTAGTTAACCTTTATTTATTTATGATTAGTTTCCCATTGCTACTAAATGAACGCGGTAATAGATAACATATTGTATGCATTATAAATAACAAGACGGATAAAGAACAAAGTGCTACAGTAATTTTATACATTGCTACAAGATTATTGTCATTTCACGCTATTTCCAAAATTTGCTATTCTCCCTCAAAATACAGCTTTGGAATGATCAAACGTCGGTAGAATAAATAGCTTCTCGCAGCGAGAATTCAAATTCCAACATGGCGTCCATTTCGTGGCTATCGAATCGAAGACAAACCATGGAATGCCGGTGAGCAAAAAACAGTCCGTCGTCTTGTACTAGAAATTGTTTTCTTGTTGTCATACATCGACGCTCAAATGCTGCAAGCATCGTACGCCGTGTCACGAGGCACGAGGAGAAGATTTGCGTCTGCGTCGTTGCCATGGCTACTAATACGTATAGACAACTCGAAAGCCCAATACTCCGGTAAAGGCGAGAAGCAGCCATCAGATTTAGTATTGATCAAGTAGAAGGAAGCT
Source organism: Lithobius niger (assembly GCA_023313725.1). Classification (NCBI taxonomy): domain Eukaryota; kingdom Metazoa; phylum Arthropoda; class Chilopoda; order Lithobiomorpha; family Lithobiidae; genus Lithobius; species Lithobius niger. Next base: position 19,479 of record JAHWFP010028756.1, read on the forward strand.
AGTGAGCGAGAAAACTGTCGTTGCGTAAACGGATCCTTACTCTGAGCACGCGCAAGCACTCTGCCTCATTAGTGGGAATCGTGACCCAGATTTAACTCATTCCAGGGTCGAGTTGGTCGTTATAAACGAACCTCGAATATACACGATTTTGAGGGAATCGTTGGCCATGTTGTGTGGAAACAACAATGTTAATTCCAATATGGCGTCAATATCGCCTCATATTCGAGGTTAGTGTTTGACGAGCAATCACCCCAGGGCTATATTTACTGATAACAACAGCAGCGTAATAAGCCAAAATATTTATCGCGGTATTTCGGTTTATCGAAAATAGGCTCACACAGCCAAGCAAAATTGTTGTTTGTTTATTTGGTGTTTGTTTGTTTGTTTGTTGTTCAACAATCAGTTAAAAATAGCCGACTATTCCATTCATTTATTGGCTATTATTGAACTAGACTAACGGCCCCTCGTCATATCAACGTATCACCAGATGGCTCTAATAGGTTTAACCTACATTACTAGCTGATAACTTACATTCGTACAGTTTATGATTTCGTAGCCTTGAAAATAACACTTGGGCCGTTAGCCTTGTTGATACGAGCTCGCAATGAAGTACTTGCTTGGTTTACACTTCATAAAAAAAAGCACCTCATCACCAAATTATACGTTTCTGTTTCCCTATTTTCTGGTGAGTCAGTGCTGTTGATGGGTAATTTGATTTGTGAGTCATTTTCAACTGTTAGAACACGTTATTTCAGGCTTAGAGTATACTGGGTGAAAACTGGTCTCATCACACATAATGTCAGTGTTATATTGGTCCGTCAATTCTGAAGACACACCTGCAATGTAACTCAGATATGACAGAAACCATTGAACTTGAAGACAGTTGCACTGACCTTGAAGGCAACATTCAAGGTCACGTACCTGAATTCTATCGCCGAAACGGTTCAAGATACAGTTTCCAGACTGAATGGAAGTGCCATCTATTGCTTGCTTATCAGTTGCACAAAACTGATTGTAGTTTCATAATTTTTAAATTCAACAAAACTAGTAACAAATAATTCAAGAAAAACGTAAGTATCGTAATGTATATCAAGCTGCAAAGATGTGCTTTTCTTTACAATTGCTCTACGATAAGGGACCGTTCATTATTTATCAACGGGGTAGGCTGGCGAATTGTCGTCATCAATATAAAAAAAAATTCATGACGCCCCCTTTTGGTGTTGAGAAAATTTTTTGCCCTCCCCCCCGCAAAAAAAAAAAACCATTCTACTACAATTTTCATTTTCATGAAATGAGTGTACGAAAGGTACTATAGGCCTACCTTAATACGATGTTGGTTGTGCTGAGCGAAATAAATTGTGTACATTAATTTTCTCCAACTTGTTATGCGCTTCCTTTCTCGCAGCTTCTTTTTTTGAGCTCCATCCCCCTCCTGATGGCACATCCATAATATATTTAGCTTCCCCGTTCCTCTTCATATATAAAATTTCGTGACCCTCTCTCATTTTCGCCGGCCCACCCCCGATGATAAATACTGAACGGTCCTTAAGGCTTCTGGCTGGTTCGTCCCCTTCATTATGTGTATAGGGCAGTGACACGACGTAGTATTATTGTATATAACTCTATGGTGGAGCCAGTTACTGGGTTAGCTGCAAGGTGCACTGGTGGGGAAAAAGAAGAGCGTCTTACTGAAGCCAATGCTATTAGACTGGATTTCTTAGGCCTAAAACGCGCGATTTTTGTCGATTTGTTGGCAGTTGCTGACATTTTTAAGCAAGTGGAATCTTTATTTTCCAATTACAACCTAAGTAGCATAAGGGATTGGAGAAAACAACGGTTTTTTAAGCCTACGAAATCCACTCTCAAAGCACTGGCTTGACTAGAAGTGCCGTTGTTTTAGCCCACCATTTCAATCTAGTGCCCCTTGCAGGTATAACTCTTGTTGCCATATGACGTCACATGACGCTGCTCTATAGCGTGTAAGTGTGTCCATGCGACGCGCACGCGCGAAGGACGACGGTACGACAAGCCCCTGTGCTTTAACGAGACCAGTGACTGAGGTTGACGGTGCCACGGAGAAACTTGTAAAACATTATGATTCTGGCATATTCCTAATGACAAGGGTGCCCTCCCTTTATTGCCAGTCTGCTTTGGCCATATGTACCGATATGTGGCGTTAAACTACAATACAAATTTAGATTTGTAGATGAGATTTGTTTCCCCCCCCCCCCCCCTCCCCAATATTTGCTGTTTTTAAGACAAAAAATGAATTTTGTAAACATGAACATAGTAAATAAGTAATACTTCGATGCCATGAAGTTGCCGTGTTGTCAACACACTTGATGACGAATCGCTTTCCTTCATGATGTCGAAATGTTAGTTATTTGTTATTTTATGCTTGCGCGTCCGGCTTGTTCTTAATTGTCAACATAGAGAGATAATATTTGACGGGATGTTTGGAAACAAACAAGATTTATAGTGCTGCAATTAAAAAAAAAAAACCTTGAAATTAGTAAATCAAGAAGAAGCAATGTAAGTTGTGTGCAGTGTAACACATTTTCAGTGATGTGTGGTTCTTGGTGTTTGATTTCGTTGTCGCTTGTACTTTGTGATTTTTTTTTTAATGATGTGAAAAGTAGTCCACACTCATCCATTACTGTCGGTGTAGCCATATCCATGATAAGTGCAGAACCCGGTGTCTGAGTCATTAGAAAATTTGCATGTGCTTTGTTTGCTTTATTTTTGGAGCGGAGCGAGCGAAGCGCACCGAAGTTTAACTCCTCACATGCAACTACTCATTGGGGTTTCTTTGTAATAACATCACCCCAAAACAACTGAACCTAATTTGATGAAATTGTGCATGCTGGCCAGCTACAACTCTGAGAGTGTTTCTGTTTAATCATATCGAAAGTCGGGGTCATTTTGTGCCGGGAATTAGGGAAAATGAAAAGGGAAGAGAGAACGAGGGAAATATACAGGATGCCAAACAAAGATGGATCTCCCCCCCCCCCCCCGCCCCCGAGGAAACTAAGCATGATAGGAAAAAATAAAAGTACCAATTTAGGTGGCCCATTTTATTGTGGGTTTACACTCACAAGCTCAATGTTCAATGTTCACTCCATTGGCGTCACGACCAGCTTGAAGACGAGCATGGTAGGAAAGCAAAAATGAATCAAAAAGCTTCGTGTCGAACTCCATTTTCTGAATTTGTGTAAAAATGTTGGATCCATCTTGAAGGACAATGTTGAAAAAAAAGGATGCTTTCTGAACTTCTAGCAACTCGATTTAGTCGTACTAAGATGGAGGCCAAGCATATCGATGCAGTGCTTCGGGAAATGGGAGTTCAACGCTGAAGTGGAGTGCACTGCATGCAGCATCTTCCAGGGGAAGCCGTCGCGTGTTTTCTTTTTTTTTAATAGCTCCGCTCACAGGGTGCGCATCGACTTGTGGTTGGGCTTAAAATACGCGTGGGGACGAGCCCTACCCTAACACCAAGTTTCATGATGCCCACATTGCTGGTTTTGTAGTTATTACCAAATAACCACGCGGACGTAACCAGCTGGAATTTGTTTGAGTCACTTTTGCCTTCCTACCCTGCTCGTCTTCAATCTGTTTGTGACGCCAATGGAGTGAACACTGAATATTGAGCTTGTGAATGTAAGCCCACAATAAAATGGGCTACCTATCGTTACTTTCATTCTTTCCCTATCATACTCAGGGGAAGGGGGGGGGGGCTATCATTGTTTGGCACTTCTTATATCAGGGAGAGGAGCAGGGCAACTGCATCCCGGGAAAAAAATTGGGGAAAAAATTGGCGAAAAATTCAGTTCAAAATTGAAAAAAGTAAGACAGAGATGTGGGAAGTAGACCCGGTAGAAAAATGAAAAAAGTAGGGAAGAGCGATCGAGACGTGAAAGGCGAACAGGATACTGCCTCCCACCACCAGGAAAAATAGTGTCGAAAGTTCAGTACAAAAATGGGGGAAAAAAAGGAAATACTGGTGGGAGAGGGAGGGATAAAGTAGGGAAGGGGAGGGAGGGAGAGGAGGAAGTATCAGAGAAACTGCCCCGTTCAGAGAAACTGCCCTTCCCCACATATAATCTCGCGCTCCGCTCATGTATGTCAAAATGTAATGGTGGCGGCCCTATTTACAATTAACTTCGAAAAACCAATAAAACTGAGCAAGGAGTTTTTGAGAATACTGACTTTGCAAGATCAATATTAATCTGATATCATTAGCGCGATATCGTTCATCTTTCTTAGTCGCTATCCAGGAGAATAAAAAAGAAACTTATGAACCTATTGTCCGATTCATCTGAAATTTTGACCGTATATTTCGTGTTTTATTTGTTATATTTACGTTTGAAATTCAACAAAACTTCGTAGGGAGTTCGAGGATATGTTGGATTTCTAACATCAAAATTCTCCCATCATTACCTGGATATCGTTCACCGTTCTAAACGATTCAGAGAAATTAATCGGAAATTAAAGACATGACACGCCATGAATCAGATATGAAATTTTGAAACTTGACACATAAAATGATATCTGAAAGCATGGGTGTCACATGTTTACCAGTGATAGCCTACAGCTTCAATAAATACACCAATCTGATGAGTCTTCATATGTTTTTCTTGTTTCACTGACTTTAAGAATTTTGCTTTGTAGTGCAACCCTCCATCCTTCCTTTTACACTCGAATGTTGTTTTTTTTTTTTTGGTGAGAAATTTTGATTTCTTCACAAAAACGTTTACCGTACTCGACTTACACTAAAAAGAGCTCATCTTTCCACCCAATAATTACTCAAAGCTTTACTCGTCTTGGAACGGTAACTGAGAAACAAACCACAGATCTATACAGTAAATTTCACTTAGAGGGTGCAGTTTGCTTTCTTTCTCGTTGTTCCTATATTAGGGTAATGCCGTCACCTACTTGGATTGTCAGACTTAAAATTACGGAAACACGAACTTGCTTCTCGCCAGAATTCGGAGCTTTTGCGTTTAACTTCATTTATGAGCGGCATAAAAATGAGGTTTAGGCCTACTTAATACGAAACGCCAACGCTGAAGCAAACGAAATCGCAGAAAGGATGACAGAATACGATGGAGGCTAGCATCGCTTTGCCAATTAGAGAAAAACATCGTAAACATCGTTACATCCTTAATCGAAATTATTACAAAAAGCGAAATTGTAAATCGACTTCGAAACCGTAAATCGAAATTACTTTGGAGAATCGTTTTGCGGAAAGAAAATACAAATTCTAACATTGAACGTCACTCGTGCTTTTATGAAATCAATAATTATTGCGTTTTAGCGTTCAACTCCTTTCCCGCAATTTTTTTTCCACTTTGACCTTCAGAAAATGAAATCTAGAGAGGCGTTTCTTGCTGAAACTCACAAATTATTGAATTCATAGGAGCACTCGGGGTTTTATCCCCGGTAATCCGTTTAGTATGTACGCTAGATTAGACAGGTAAAGATCGAAGAAAAAGAACAACAACAACAAAATTATCATTGTCACATTTAAAACGTAAAATTTGGGATGAAGCTTTTCATAAGCTGCTTGAAATATATTATAAAATTAAAGTATCGTCGTCTCAGGCGTGCAGAAATTTCATTCTGCGTCCATCATTGGCCTATATTTCAATCACCTTTTAGCAAATTATTGATGTTGAAATAAAAATTATTTAGTAATAAATATCAGTTCAGTACTTACAATGTTGGGACGTGATCTCAGACGTATTACTCCCTGAGCTTTGCGATTTTAACTGTTGCAGTTTGTAACCCCACATGTGCTTTTTTTTTAGAAAATGGAGTAATGCATTATGGGCTTTATTGACTATCGGGCGTACATTATTACGATTCGAGGCGATAACCCGGATGTGCGATGCTTTGTCCCTCAATCTGGCGGAAATCAGTATGGAACAATTAGACTCAATGGAACGATTAGGGCAAAACATTATTGATGAGTGAATTTGCGGGAAGTGTTCACTAATGTGTCACGATATGTGAATTGAGGCATGTGAAAGCTGGATTTGTCAGAAATTTTTAATAGCCATCGCTGTTGTTATTGTATTGCGTAATAGTCTGTACTGCATACGGAAGTTAACGTATTGCGTGACGCTTTTTTCAGTCATAGTTTATTGCTTTAATGGTCTTTTGTAGTCGATATAAAACATTTTTGAAACAGGAAATAGACGTTGGTGAAATTTAAAGGCTGCCTAAAATAATGCCATCCCACGTTTTATTTATTACTGTTCTTTTCCCACTCGAAACGTTTTTTTTTTAAATGGATACATGCACAAATATACATTCATTTTTAAAAAGGACCTACCAGCTCACTATATTCGAGCATCCTGCGCGAAATAGCCTTTGCAACATTTACGAAGGTTAGTGTGAATGTTGCAAAACCGATTCTCACGAGGGGGAAAATAGAAAGATTAATGCCTTTGCAACATTTACGAAGGTTAGAATGAATGTTGCAAAACCGTTTCTCACGAGGGGGAAAATAGAAAGATTAATGCCTTTGCAACATTTACGAAGGTTAGA
>JAHWFP010028756.1:26037-39938 GCA_023313725.1 Lithobius niger
CCTTTGCAACATTTACGAAGGTTAGAGTGAATGTTGCAAAACCGTTTCTCACGAGGGGAAAAATAGAAAGATTAATACCTTTGTAAATTTTCCGAAGGTTAGAGTGAATGTTGCAAAACCGTTTCTCACGAGGAGAAAATAGAAAGATTAATACCTTTGCAACATTTACGAAGGTTAGAGTGAATGTTGCAAAATCGTTTCTCACGAGGGGGAAAATAGAAAGATTAATCCCTTTGCAACATTTGCGAAGGTTAGAGTGAATGTTGCAAAACCGTTTCTCACGAGGGGAAAAATAGAAAGATTAATACCATTTAAACATTTATACATGCAACATTTACACTCGTCTATAAAGCACTGTTTCAAGGAAAGCCAACCAGGAGGAATGCACCCTTAAATAAATCTACCTCAAAACAAAACTTGTTAAGGATTCCGGCCAAGCTTTTTGGCCGTATGAAGTCGTGATATCAAACGCCAAGATTTTTCGCCAAGATAATCCTACCGAGTAATAGTTCAAAGGTTAAATGAAATATATGAAAATTGCTTACTGCGCAATTTTCAGTTATTTCATTTGGCGTTTAAAGTCTTAATCGGTGGCATTAGCTTGGTGAAAGGCTTGGCGTTTGATATCACAACTTCACACGGCCGAAAGGATTGGCGGGAATCCTTAACTAGTTTTTTCTGGAGTAGATATGAGCTCTATTGCATTCAAATTGATGAAATCCTTTTACTTTCTTAGCAATTGTGAAATGAAGACATCAGTCTAGTTTTCTGGTCCATTTCTATTTTTTTTTTTATTTGTTGCTTTTCGTTAGACATTGATGCCAGCAGTCACCTTTTTTCATTAGCACGGCCAGCAGGCATTGCTTATTAGAGTTCGTTTGCACACGAGAATTTAAAAAAAAACTGGACATGCGGCGAGGCCCCAGAATGCAATGCTGTAACAATGGGGCAACAATAGGCAAGGTGCACAAGCTAGGATTGTAGGTCACTCGAACAAGATGCAGCATTGTCGGCCACAGAGAAGTTGTCGAGAACCAAAATTTAACGTTCTTGGTTTTCGCTTAAATCTTTCACTTTTAAACCACAGGGTGCGAAGTTCTTAAGGCCTCAAAACTGGGCGGCCGACATGACTGAATGACTTATTTACTTCTTCAATGCGGGCTTCGGGAAACCAGTTGAATTGTTTCCACGATTGTTTGCCATAATTTATCTACCGATATCCGCATCTCAGCCCTCTTCTAACAATGTAAGGATGCAGAAACACAACAATGAACGGGACCCGGTGCTGAGAACTTAGTTCTCAGCACTCGATTACAATGCAACGATGCAGGACACAACAATGAAAAACGATTGTTCTCTGCACTCGATTGTTTTTTTAACGAAACCCGTGTTACACGTCCCATTGTGTACGTTTAATTTATTTATAAAAGGTAAGTTATTTTTCACCATAATAAATACGGAAAACGGGCAATATCGGTAACATTTCAAGCATTAAAATTCATGACAATATGACATCCATTCTGAAAATTTAAAGTTGCTCCTTTAAAACTTACTTTAAAATCTGTAGTTTCGCCGGTACATTTTTGTTTACTTGTGGAGATGGTTAGTTTCCATGTAAAATGTCAGACGCATCGACGAAGTCGTCCGGAGACAGCAAACCAACAAAAAGGGTGGGGGGGGGGGGGGTGCTTTTTCTGAAGGCTTTTTTTGGGACGTGTCTTATTTTGGCTTAATCAGTGTTACGGAACATCGAAAAGCCTTTGTTTCAACGTTTTTGATTTTTTTTATGGATTTTCTTCATGATTGTGTCTACCAAAAGGGCAAGAAGGCAAAGAAAAGGGGGGAGGGGAAGGGATGGATTTAACCCCAATAGCACCAATGTACGGGTGCCCTTGCGTACCGACTTCCGACACAACCATCTCCAACGTTATATTACGTAATCTCTTTCGAAATATTTCCATCAATCGACAAATCAAACAAATCCTCGAATACCAAATTCGAAGCCGTAATAGAACCCCATACGCAAAAGAAAAGGTTATTTTTCCTTTCCCTTTCCGCCTTGCATTGTTGAACGACTTCATGCACTACATCATTTCAGCGGGAACGATAAACATCCGAAAGCCTGCCCAAGAAGAATCGTTGGAAATTCACTGTCGGAATATAAGAAGAATGAAACTCCAGGTTTGCACCATCAGAACTGTGGGGGACCATGTTTCATACTAGAACAATAAACGTAGCAAAGCTCCACAATCGGAACTGCGTGAAACTCAATGTAGGAATGTAAGATGAATCACCATGTGTGTTTGCAATCAGAACTGTAGGCTGTTGAGTCTTGAGGAAAAAAATAGTGAAAAAATGCCTCTTCCGTGAGTCCGGGGACTAATCGTACGGGGAAGACCAGTCCGTAGGATGAAAAATCCTTTGGATGAATAGTCTGTTACAAAAGATCCGGGGAAGAACTGTTCTGGGGCTAAAGTCCGAACATAAGAAATTTAACCAATACGCCAACCGTTTTGAGTTTTTATTTTTATTTATAGCAGTCTAAGGGCTAAAAGTACAGGCTTTGTTTCCGTTTCTTTAATAATTGTTTTAACATCCGGCTTTTGGGGTTTCATTACTGGTTTCGGTTTTACTGGTGGTTTCGGCGGAGGCTGAGGTTTTACAGAGAACGCTTGTTTGGGTCGGCAAAGGCATGGCCCCGGCGTGGCAAGACATGCACAGTTTTCTGCTTTGTGGCATGCTGCAGGATTCCGGTCAAAATTATTGCATGGTGCAGTACCTACAATTAAAAGGATAAAAATTAGTGCAGTAACACTGAAACACCAAAACATCAAACTTTTACGTCTAAACTGTTAGGGCATACGTGGCTCGTCTGAGGTAGGTTCGAAGTGGAGGGGTTTTGGGGGAATGTAAAATTTTTCTTGTGTTTGTTCTGGGTGTTCATTCTAATTTAAACGTCAATTGTTCAAGTTTTTTTTAAAATTTGATAGATTAATTTTATGCCTTTTCTTGAACATTGATGTGTTTAGCCAAAAACCATACTTTTACAATTTTTTTTTTTTTTACAATTAGCTGCTAAACTATTGGTCAGCATTTCAGGCAGTCTGACATTTAGGTCCAAAAGGCAACGTAAATAGGTTTGCATCTGTATTATTTTTTAAACCTTCTGAGCCGACTGGATTTCCGTTCTGTTTAATCCAACTTGCGTGTTGCTGTTTTCGACTTTTTAACTGGAAGATTTTTATGTAGTTCAGTACAGCCTTTATCTTCATTTCTATTATTTCCTGCCGTATTCATTTCCTCGCAAAAACCTTTGATTTTGGTTCATCTTCTTACGAGCATTGCCAAAGAAAGTCAGGGAATGAAGAGAGAATACCAATACAGTGGTATTATGACCGACTTGCTATACCCACTCAAGAAGGATTTTTAGGGGTGGAGGGTTGAAGGTTAATGAAGTGAGATAGAAACAGTTGGTTGAAGAGTGGGTTGCTTGTGGGAGGAGCAATGTAGGCAGATTACATAGGATTTGGCAAGCGCCTGGATGCGTTGCTTGGATTACTAGAGGGGAAATGGTTTTCAAGGGGCCGTCGGACGAACATCTAACTGGAAAATCGTCTAATGGGATAACTGTTTAACTGTGGTTTCTGATGTTATATGTATAGCCGCAGCGAACGCGGTAGCGCGAGCGAGGCAGGGACATTAGACGATTTTCCATTATACTAATTTCGTGTTAGACGACTTTCTGTTAAACTGTGATACGGTAGACGTTCTTTCAATTATGCGATTTTCCAGTTATACGATTATCCCTCGCCCCGGTTTCAAGTAGGGAAGGGGACTTTATCCAAGAACTGTCAGACGCTACAACAGAGTTTGATGTTCCTAAATTTATTTTTAGTTTATTTTACGATTAACCGGCTACTAACAACATTCACACAGCTTGACTTAAAGCAAAAATTAAGAAATTGTCTATTTAAAAAAGGGCAATTTTTTTCTTGCTTCACTTTCGTTTCGGGGAGCGGGGCATGGCCCCCGTGCGCCCCCCCCCCCCCACCTTCCCTGCGCCACTGGATAGAGCAAGTAAGTGGGAATTTAGGTGGGCCCATTTTCGTGCTTCCTCCCTCCCATCTACAATCAAAACCCCAACATTTTAAAAAAAATGGTATTTTAAAAATTTTTTATTTCGTGGAAACTTCCAACTGAAAAACCTACGGAAATCCCTCAGTGGGCATTTTTAAACAAAATTAAGGTGTTGTGAGGTTAAATGTGTGTACGCATCAATCCGTGAAAATTATACGTAATTTCGAACGGTGTAAGTGATGGGGTAAAACAATGGGTAAAAACAAGGCTATATCATCTTTACTTAATTAAATTACATGTGGCTAGATATTATTGCCTAAAACTGGCTACTACGCAGTATATACGCTGGTTAGTTGACATAGGGGTAGTGCAAATGCCCCCTCCCCCTCCCCACGAAGTCAACTTCTAATATAGACAGGGTTGGTGGACCATACGTTTGTTTAACAGTATGCTTTCGATTTCCATCCATACCATTTTTCAAGCTTTTCACGCAAAGTGTACAATTTTTTTTACTTGGGGAAGGGGGGGGGGGGGGGGGGGGAGAGAATATGATCCTGCTACCATAGCTATTTGTTTCCAGTTACCCTTCATGTGCATCCATCCATTCTTCATGCTTTGTACACAAAGTTTGGACTTAACATTTTTTTCATGGGATTTCCTTCTGACTGAATAGAAGACGATTTTTTTAGATTTTTTTTTGACAAGAGCGTTTTACTAATACAGATAAAATTCTGGCGTGAAATAGCAGATGACGCAGTGGTGAACATGATCGTATTTTTACATTTTTTCCTTTTCGTTCACTGTTTAGGAGCCAAAAAATTGTTGAAATAGCAAAAACCTCAAATTTGACTGAATTTAATTGAAATTTGTATGCCCGTATGTACACTAATTCTTTTTTATTTTGACAAAAAACGTATGGCCTATTATAGACAATGGTTTTTGCAGTCAGTAAGTGTGTTGCCTTAACTTGACTAAACAGTTGTTACCAATTTAGAATTGAATTCCATTGCCACGAAATACGGTGCCTAAACGCTGTCAATGTTATTTCAATGGAATATTTTCCTTCCTATTTTAGTCAACACGCTGCCCACCAGATTGCTCCATGAACCAGTGCAAGTGATGTAAGGCAAATATCAGGTGCTAAGATGGCCTTCGAAACGAAGCGATATATCCGTTTTAGATCGTTTACATTTGGCAGGTAAATACGTACGAACATTTGCCTCACCTATCCATTCTTTTGACGACATAGACGACCTATAACACTTACGATTTAGTCTTAAAAAAAAACAATAAAAATCAGTTAAAGCACTCAACTAACATAACTGAAAAAGCAGCAGGCTTCCAAGCAGGTACCAAGAGCAGGAAAGGACGTAGAACTTCATGTTGTTTTCAAGATGCGTGTACCTGGAATCTACAAGCAAAACTGTTAATTAATAATAAATTTAAAGAAAGGAAAGAAATGGACTGGGGTTTATAAGACTTCATTTTTTTACACCAGGCAAAGTCACAAATAATCAACTAAATAAACATATGCAAGTCACTGTAAATTATGAAGGAGTCACGGGAACACAAGAGCACAACAGCAAAAAACATACACTAAAAATGACTAATATCCTCATACCCAAATAACCAATGGAGTCATGGGTGTTACTTTGTAGCCTTCACTGTGCAGGTTCGTGAAGTCTTCATTATGGCCTTGGAGACACGGCTCAGATGGTAGGAGCGCTTCAGTTGTGATTTGGGGCTCGTTGGTTTGAATCCCATCACACCATCCCAACAAATTATCAATGTATAATAAAGGTATACTGAATCTTAGCTAATCCTATGATTTTTATGATCGTATTTCCTTTACTCTTATACTGAGATTTCAGGGGTAAGTGACCATAAAGACTGCGTCAGTTCCATCGACGCAACCAAACAGCGACCCTACAACAACAGGCTAATAATCATGCTGCTGAATGAGGTCAACCTAAAACACACACAGGCTCCGTCCATGCCGCCCGTCAGTCTCAAACATGGTGATATATTTGAGATTATATCACCATAATGCCATCTGTCTTTTTTAACGAATTTCTAGTTTCATACCGTCGTAGTTAATTACTGGCAGTGGTCATTCACTGCGATCATTTCATGCTGGCAGTCGACTGCAAAGAATATGCTCGTTGTGAACCGCTTCAAATCAGGCTGAACAACTGAGAATGACAGCCTAACAGCAGGTTCCCATGATGACGGCCATGTTGGCCGCTATCGGTTGTTGAAGTCGTTGCATTCTGCAGCTCAAAATGGCGGAAGAGATGCACATAAAAAAAAGTTATTTAAGACCCTAAATATGTTACAAGCGTCTATTTAGAGAAATGATCAAAAGACTGCAACTGAATTATTTTAATTTAACGTTTTTAAAAGTCGAACAATATCGAGATTTTCTGCCCGATTTCGACCGTGACTCAATCAAATCTCGATCTCGATTCAGAACACAAACTTAAGTGTTGTGTACACACACGTTTCCAGGAACTTAACTCCGAACCACGACGAATCTAACATAACTCTGAGGTAGCCTGCTAAAAGATCTGCCATTTCTTTTTCCTTGGTCAAACTAACAAAAGGCCTGAATGTCGTCTGCTGCACGCGAATAGTTATTTTGTATGACCAGACACATAAGAAAACCTTTAGCGGTGTTTAACAAAAATAGTGTGAAGGAGTCTACTCGTTTCAATTTTTTTTTGTCTTTTTTGAAACATTAAAAGTAGCAGTAATACCAACCAAAATTATGAATGAAAGCCACTTGGCCAGATACGTTTAATAGTGCTGATTTATTAATACAAAATTATTTTGAATAGCCTACATGGATTTCAACGACAAACGGCCACCTGCAGCTAACGAAAATGTCTGTTGGTTACCCATTATACTCGACCTACACTTCTTACAAAGTTGCCAAACAGAACCCACAGTGAAACAAGCATGGATAGCCCATAGGTAACGACGAGACTCCTACTTGTATGGCTTGATCTTCTTTTTAATGTGTTTCGTCATTGCCTTCTCGACAAAAAAAAAAAGATTCGATTTCATACAAAGTACCGACATAAATAATTTTAGGCTTGTCAGTGTCCAGTGTGTCCTTAAAATACCATGTTTTTTGTATAAAAAAATCAATTCACGTGGCTTATTGCGCGCGCGGCGTATCTTGAGTCCTGCAAGTATTTTATGAGCGGCTACCTGGAGGGGCGGCTTTAATCGACGGCCGCCATTGTTTTTTTTTAACCATCTTGGATATCAACAAGGCACTCTGCTACCAAAAAAACGTACAATCGATTATCTGTGTTCGTTCTGTGGCGAACTCAAGATAGGCCGCGCACACTTTAGGTGACAGGAAAATAATAATATGGCAAATCTTAATGATGGTAACAATAATTAGTTACACATGGGTCTCTATAAGTAAAAAAAATGTTTTCCCTGTAGTATTTAATGTTCGGTGAAATTGTAGGGATGTAGCCTACACCTTGAAATCTTGAAATCCCCCTCCCATCTCAAATGACCAGCCGACACACGTAATGACCATAAATCAAACTGCTTTTTGTTGATTTGCAGGGTATATGATTTCGATTTAAGTTTATTCCGAGTGCTGGCTTGTTATGGTGCTATTTCGAAAAGGTTTTTCTTGTTTATTCTCCACCTTTACAGAAAAAATGATCACACACCACCATTTTTTGTTTGAAATACCAACGTAGACCGTTGTACACTTTTGGTAGCCTATACGAAATGTGTACTACACACGGGAGTACATTTTACCGAGCGTGTTGTCTTGGGTTGCCACTGTGCACTAATGTGCATACCACGTACACAAAAGTTTAAGAAAGCATGCCAGGGTACACAACTGCTACAAATATTTTGCATAAGAACAATCTGAAAAACATGAGAGGTACACTTTTCTCTTTAACTCTATTTATCTCTATCAAGTCACGAATGTTTTGTATCCATGTGTTGTTTTTTCGGCAAAATTCTTACCTGATATGTAACCACACTTTAATATTAATAGCGAACAATATGTATCCTGTGTATCACTGGGATCAGGAAAAGTCGAAACCTATTCATGTGACGAATAAATCTGAGACCAAAAGCTATTAAAGAATGAAAATCCAAGTCAAACGCGCAATACCTACTATTTTTGTTAATGGGCTCATCTAACATTATGCGAAAAGTTAACCACAGCTTGAAGCTAAAGCTGAATAAACTTACCGTCTAAGGATGATTGACAGTTGCAACCTGCAGTTTTTTATACTGAAGCTCAAATGCTAGGTAGCTTGAAACCAGTCCTATAGGTCTGATTAGAAGTTACTTCGGTAATTCATAACAACGGACATAGTTTAAACATGTTTTGAATTTATTTTTCTTCATTTACTTGAAATGAGCAAAAAGTTCAACATTTAAAATGAACTAAAGCAATGACGAACCATTTGGGTTATATAGAGATTTTACGGTTTTTGAAACTAGCTCCAATAACACAAAGTAACACAAAAAGATAAATGAAACTAAATTGAGAAGATATAAAGAAAATTTTGATATAAATTCCAAGCTTAACTTGTTCCTTTCTTTCGTGTGTCTGAAAACTATTTACTTTGTAACGTCTGTGAAAGAAGGTAATTGGCCGAATGAACAAAGCGAGCGAGGTCGAATACTCGACTAAATTTGGATTTTGTGTGCCTGTTCACCTCTTTAAGGCTGAAAATGTTTGCAGTTTTAAACTGATTTGGAGGAAGTTTTGTGACGAGAAGCTGCCGTGCACGAAGATAAAATTCCTACTTAAATATTTTTGGAGACATTAGGTTTTTCCGTTGGATGGCTAAGCCAATTTTAGTAGCGGCAAAAGTGAGCCCGTTTCGTAACGCTAGTGGCCCCGAGAAGACATGAAAAACCGAAAGCCACTTAAGTTAAAGTTCACTGAGTGTGAAGAATAGAGAAATTGAATACAAAAAGTAAAAAAAAAAAATACGCTATCACTGCCAATTTCACATGGTTTCAGACAACGCGGTTGCATTTTTATAACCTTTCTGTAGTTAATCTCGCACGTGGTGGCAGAGCAGAACTAACCTGATGCGCAAGTAAAGATTGGTGGATCGCTTTAATGTCGCCTGCTTCTTCCAGAAATTGCTATGTAAGAATGAGGTGAGAATATGGAAGAAAAGCTGATGTATTATAGCATCTCTTACTCGGCCGAGTAGTTGTGATATCAGAACTTAAGCTCAAATTATATGCCTAATAATTAGTAAAATGTTCGAAAAATTAGTAGAGCCTAAATGCATGAAAAAACGAATCATTGCGTAGTTTATCAATTCCATCAAAAATTGTGCCTCTCATTTTTTAAACGTTTTATTACGGTTTTACATTGATGCTAAAAACAAGTAGCTGTGGGGAGGGAGGGAGGGACATTTGGATGGTCCTACCCAACCCCGTGCGTTTTCGAGAGGCAGGGGTGCGTATTACGATAATCTTGGTTAATATATCTCAGCTTCAATTCGTGTAAAAAAAATTATTTTTTGAAGTCCAGTGACTTATGGCAATCCCGGCAACAGTTTTCTATGTGAACGGTAAAGAAGTTGATCTATTTCTCAAGAAAGAATAATAAACAATAGATACGTTTATTTCATTCCAAAGCATTTCGTAGGATAAGTTAGCAAAGAAGCAAAGAAAAGTAGTTACATTGTCAGTATGTAGCAATAAGTTCTGCATGACGAAAAAGGAATGTACATATATTTTTGATTAGCCTTGTGCCAACCGAAGCAATTCATACTAGTATGGCTGAACCGGCTCAATTTTGAACATTACCAGATTTTTTAAGAGAAGAGGAAATCTGGTAAAGGGAGGTGCCAGCTCGGGAATTCGATCCGTGAAACCTCCGATCATCGTCGGGGCCGAAAGATTGTCCAGAATTAGCCAGAACACATCCCATAGCCGATGAAAAAGCATGGTGGCATCTCACTCTACCCTGGCCGGCAGTCCTGACGGAAACTTTGCCAAGGTCCCCTTTCCAGGGGTTCGACCAGATCCGCACACCTCCAGCAACCAGGCTGGGCTCTCTCACAACTCAGCCACGATGTGTAAATGAAAACACACGCACACAGACCAAAAAAATAAGTCATATAAATCTTTCAATAGTTACTAAACAGTAACAAAAAACTATACGAAACATTAGCAGTAAACAATATGTCAAAGTCAGCCATGGCAACAACACATTTGCGGACCTTCGACATGAAAACATGAAATGATCTGATGGTTGCAAATTGGTACAGCACAGCATTATAAATCTTTGCCCCTGATAAACAAAACATTTAGGTAAAATTTCCCACATAGCTATTGGTAACGAAAAGAAAAGCAGACTACAAGAGCTGGTGATGTGCCCCAGTTGTGTTTTGTTTTTCTATCTAAACTAGCCGAAACCTGTGCTATGCACGGGGCCGGTCATGAATTAAATCGTGAATACAGATGCACTTTTCCCGACATTTTTCGTGCCCGTGCCTCGTACATCTTATTGTGAGCCGTATGTGAGTTGATCGACCGCTCCCTCCCGGCTGTACTTGCCATGCTGGTAGAATGGAAGAGTCCACTTGCAATGCGAGCGTGAGGAGGGGGAAGTAATTGTTCGGCCTAGCCGGATCCAGCCTGATTATAAGGATTTAAGCTATCACAGATGTGTTGCGTACGTTTTTTCCAATTCATCCTGGTCTAAAATGACACTAAGGTACAGGATAGATCCAACTTTTTCCAACTTAGGACAACTGCAATGCACACTGCAACCAACCTTTTGAGCTTGAAATTTGACATCTTTGAGAGGCAGTAAGGACCTATAGTGTTCAAGTTCAAGTGGTTCTCGTTAAAACAGCTTGATCATATCATTTTGAACCTGATGCTGAATCATTGTTGAGCCAGTCGATTTCAATACTGCAGTGTCATCAGTAAAAGCGACCATTTGACCCAGAAGATATAGATTAAAACGTGTGCAGCATAGGGGGTACGCACACTTGTATCTTTTGTAAAATTTCAACAAATACGTATTTAAAAACCAGTTCAATTGCGGGACTATAATTCCAGCATGGTCAAGCTTACGTAGCAGTCGATTGTGGGATACAGTATCAAATACTTTAGCAACATCCTGAAAATTCTTATTGTTACGTTACCGGTGTCAAGTGAATTGTAAACAGTGTTGGTGAATTCCGGAAGCATCTTCAGTGTCGACGTTGTTTCGAAAGCCAAACTGTCGTTCAGTGAAAAAGTGAGTTTGCTCAAGGAAATGAGTTAATCTATTTTTCATGCACGTATAAAGCAACTTTGAAATTACTAAAAGTAGGGGTATTGGACGGCAATTACTAAGGTTTTCCTTATCTCCTGAATTTAAAAATATGAATAACAATGGCTTTCTTTCGTATTTTTAGGAAAGACTGCATTTTCAAAAGACAAGTTAAACAAAAATAATAAAACTTAATACTAGAGTATTTTTACTGTCCTTAAGTAATTTAACGGTTTCCCATCACGACCTAGAGCTTCCTATTTCTCAAGCTATCAATACATTTTTCAAGTTCAATTTTCTTAATGGGTTTCAGAAAGATGGTGGTGGAATCGTGTGGAAGATGCGTTTTTGGTCCTAAGTTAATTGCGTTGCTTAAATTCTGAGTAGAGCTAAGTGAGCTTGCACAATTTGTAAAATGAGCACTGAATTGGCTGGTAAGCGCTGAAGAATTGTTGTTTTTAGGAGGCATATTACCCATTTGTGATCCACCAGTCATTAATTCGTGTACCGCCTCCTTTTTATGTCAAATTTCAAATTTATCTTTCTGAAAATCCTATTTCTGTCCTTTAATTAAGTTCGTCAATAAACTACGGCAGTTAGTGTAGTATTTTTAAGACTGCCGTTCAATGGCTACCTTTAAAAATTTTAAAACAACATGTCACGTTCGTTGATCTATTTGAGAATGCTATTTGTCATTCATGGCTTATGTTTGCTTTCTTTAGAATGATGTTTGCGTCTTTTACGCTTAGCAGATTAGTAACACTTGTTTAGGTTTTATAAAAAAAAATATTGAAAGCCATGTTTACATCATGACGCATAGAAACACCTTGCCAGTTTTGAAATTTGATAAAGTATTCAAGTGCATTGTTGTTAATTTCATGGTCGTGGGGCAGCCAACCAAGTTTGGGTTCTTGTTCCTGAAAAGCAGACAAATAAACAAACAAACAAAAATCGAGAAATTGTCAGCCTAGCTTGTATTTGGTGTATTTGGCGTGTATTTGGTGTATTTGGTGTATTGTATTTGGCGTGTATTTGGTGTATAACAAACATGTGGTCGATACATAATTGTGTGTCAATTGTATCTCTAGTTGAAAAGTTCACGACTGATCGAAATCCGAACTCGCCCATGCAATAAAGATACTCCGTGTCTAAGAAGGAATTTACATACTAAGTGTTAGTACTAAGTCTCCCAACAAAACAACATTTTTTTTTTAGCATGTTGTTCGAAAAAATTGTGAATTTCTACATTAAATGGGCTGATCTGAAAGCTAGGTAATCGATTAATATTAAATTAACCAGAATATAGTTAAGGTCGTTGTAGAAATAGCCTATACGATCCTACCTCACAATCATTTGCAGTTGGCTTCATTATTAGAACATTTAGGTCATGCTTGATGAATACCATCTCTCCTGTAACCTTATTTCATACAAAAACCCCATAAGGGTAAATAGACCTACCAAGTTTTTGCCATAGAAAGTAGTGATATCAGTGCCAAAATGGCTGCCACCAAGTTTGTGGTCCGAACCGTGATCACTCAAGCTTAACTGACAATCACCGAGGTGTCGGTTAAGACTGAGTGATCAGGGTTGGGACGGAAAACTTGGTGGCAGCCATTTTGGCTCTGATATCATTACTTTCTACGGCATAAACTTGATGAATCCCTTTACCCTTATGGGGCTTTTGTATGATACCAATCCTTTTGGTTGTTTTATGGTTTTGCTTTATGTTAGTATTGATTGTGAGCGTCTTATGAACATATAATTGTAAATCGTTTCTTAAACAGTCTGAACAAAATCTGCTCTTTGGTATAATTAACGGTCGCTGATTAATTATATTTTCAATAAAGTGCCCGTTGTATCACACTTTATTGTAAATAAATACAGATGCAACCCTATTTAAGTTGGTTTTTTTTTTTTTTGGACTTATATGTCCTACAGCCTTAGCGGGAATCGAACCCACGACCTTTGAAACCAAAGGCCGAGATCCTACTGCTGAGCCATACTGTCACGGCCAAGAGAAAACGTCCATAGCATTTAACACGTGCATATATACATATAAACATACACTCTCCATTCGCCACTGGATATTCGAGTTTAAGTGTTCCATTCGTTTCACTTGGAGTGTGGCACGGCAAATAAACGTCCCTACAGTAGCGAATGAAGTGTGTATGTTTATATGTATATATATATGCGCGTATTAAATTCTGTCTGCCTACGGACGTTTCCTTTTGGCCGTGTCAGTATGGCTCAGCGTTAGGATCTCGGCCTTTGGTTTCAAAGGTCGTGGGTTCGATTCCCTGCTCAGGCAGTCTGACATATACATCCAAAAGGCAACGTGAATAGGTTCGCATCTGTATTTATTTAACACTTGTTTAGTCTTTGGCTTACCGTCTTTAATTTGATTGTAAAATAGAAACAACGTAGCACGATAGGGTAGTTTCGTTTAGTTTAGGTCTGTTTAGATTATTATTATTTTTTTCTTTATTCAACGAGCGGTAACGTTTCACGGATTTTCTTCCCCATAAACAGTTAAATAGACGATGAG
>JAHWFP010028757.1:0-12168 GCA_023313725.1 Lithobius niger
CGACACCAAGAGATCGACAGCCAAATGATCGATAGGACATGTGATCGACGTCGAAATGATCACATGGACAAGTGATCGGCAATTCAATCATCACCCACCACCCCGCCTACCCACCCTTCCCCTATAAAAATTCCGCCGATTAATAAAAGGTTTAATTCAATTTGTAAAAAAATCTAAATCAAATACAAATATTAATGAAATCCTGTTATCTTAATAAAAAAAAGTATGCGTGGTGATGCTCGACCATTGAATCCATTCCTCTATACTGAACACATGTCCAATACGTTATCTTCTGGTCCTTCATGAAAATTAATCCCTTGTCTGGCAGTAGGTCGCCACCGTAGACTCGATCTTGACCATGGCCTTGTTATCGCACTGGTTTAAAAACACTCCAATTGATGCTATTCTGTTAGAGTATGTTTAAATTTATAATTTAAAGAAGTTGTTTTTATTAACGAAGTGTCACTTTCTAGAGGAAGGTGGTAACAGTTAGGGATGAGTTGATATTTGTGAACGAGGGGGAGGGTGGCTGCTAAAAAATTTTCAGAGCTATAAATTTTGACTTACTCACTGCCGTACAGCATGTCAATAATACATTAGATGGAAAAGCTTGGCCCCGCCTCAATTGCACTAATACAAAGACTTTATCCGCCCCATTCCCCCCCCCCGACTAACTCCCCGGTTCGCAATAATTGACTCGTCCCTTACACAATTAAAATTACATCGAAGTTTTTTCCGATGTGGATTTTTTTTTTATATTTAAAATTTTTGATCACAGGTCTTGTCGATCATTGGCCGTCTTTCACATGTCCTAAAGATCGTTTGTCCGTATCGTCGGTCATTGGGCTGTCGATTACCTGGTGTCGTTCAGTTGTCCGTTGAACAGATAGGTGTCGATCACTTGTCCGTGGCCCTCGGGCTGGCACAGTGCAAAATAGTAGCCTGCTTTAGTTAATTTTTAGGTGCAATTTACCGCAATGTACGGTTTACATTTTTTCTTTTAACATACTGTTTTTAATACACATAGGCCTAGGTTAAGTAAAGCTCCAGTTTTATTTTTCATAATTCTTAAAAATTTCCATAAAATTACGGTACAAATACCAGGAAATTTGTTTCCATTTCTTTCAATCATACAAATGTATGCATAGTTCCCAAGTCAAAAATTAACCGAATGAGGAGTATGTTAGCTTTGCCCACTAAGATTTCGTATATCCTGCAACCCTACAGCATGGCTGACATACAGTACGGCACAGCGGTACGACTTCGGCCTTTGATTTCGAAGATCGTGGGCTCAATTCCCCGTCAGGCAGTCTGACATCTAAGTCCAAAAGGCAACGTGAATAGGTTTGCATCCGTATTTATTTAACCCTTCTCGAATCCATACGGCTTTTCGTCCTGTGTTTTTTTTACTGTCTTGTAACGAATGAAATGGCGACAACTGCTAAAGGAGTTATTGTGTGCGCGGTGTATCTTGAGTCCTGCAAGTATTTTGTGAGCGGCTACGTCTTCTTGGATTGGGTGGCTTTAATCGCTGGCCGCCATTGTTTTTGTAACCATCTTGGATATCAACAAGGCACTCTGCTACTGAAAACGTACAATCGATTATCTGTGTTCGTTCTGCGGAGAACTCAAGATAGGCCGCGGACACTATAACCCTCTGTTGCATGCATTAATTTCTGGTACGTTTTTTTTAAGTACCGTGGTATTTGTATCGGTTGTGGGTTTCGAACCAGCATTCTCTTGGTTCGTAGGTGGGGATGCTGTCCACTGGGCTGCTACTGCTCTCTTTGCTCGGGGTCCCACCTCACAAAGCTCGTGTTGTGTCTTGGACTCTATTTTTTGACCGACAAGTGGCATGCAAGAGAGGATTAACTTCAAAATGTGACGTCCATGCTTTCAGGTGTTGTGTATGTGTCAGGTATTTTAGTTGTACATTGATTTCCTGAATAATGATTAGAACTAATGTCGAATTAATGATATTTTGTTAATTATGGTATCTGAGTCAAAAGCTTGAAATCCCTTGTTCAGCGTGATTGATTTAAGCGCTTAAATCTACAAATAAAGCGTAGAATGCACGTGTAGATTTGAAATGAATTGGACGGTGTGTTCAAAAGTTATAGCGGAGACAGACAGACACCGGGGCAGGACGAGAAGCTCCTTTGCTCTGCTTCGCACAGTTCGTCTCTAAAAAAATAATGCCGTAGCCAAATTTTCGCTTCCAATTGTCCAGAAACTGCAACAGCGTTTAAGTTACACAGTTGATGTACAGGATAGAATTTTGTCCCTTGAACACAGACCACGTGATTGCCTTGTACAGGGTTTCCTCGCTCCCTGTAAGGATAGATCTGAGTTATGCTAAGTATCTCGTCAGTTAACTCTGGGTGATCTTGCATTTGTCTCTCTACCAGCCTCGCTACCCGGGTGTATATCTCAGTTTGTCTTCCCTCAAATGTCGAAAACACACATTTGCCTATTGCCTATTGTTCAAATGTCTTGAATTGTAAGAATTCTATGTAATGTTTCTTCGCTCCCCTTATTACTTAATCTGTTATAAATTCTATTTCTGTTGAGTTACGAAATAGGTTTTATAAGTCACACATAACAGGTGTCCGCCCAGTTAAGTTATTGTAGGCGAACAGGACATACCAATTGGATAAATAGTAGGGATTTGATACCCCATCAACTTACCCCCTCAGTTTTGAAAAGTGTTCTCTGAATTTAGCGACCAACTTCAGAGTAAACAAGACGGAAAGCCAATGGGCTCTAGATGGGTTAAATAAATACGGATGCAAACCTATTTCCGTTGCCTTTTGGACTTATATGTCAGACTGCCTGAGCGAGGAACCGAACCCACGTATTTATTTAGCCAATTCAGAGCCCATTGGCTATTCGTCCTGTTTAATCCATTATTTCACGCCTACTTGTGTGTTCCTTTCGGTTTCACTGGTGTGTGGCACACAAGCAAACGTCCCTCCAGTGGCGATTGGAAAAGTGTATGTTTACATGTATACGAGTGCGTGTTAAATGCTGCCTATGGACGTTTCCTTTAGGCCGTGTTAGTATACGGCTCAGTGGTAGGACCTCGTCCCTTGACGCCAAAGGTCGTGGGTTCGATTCCCCACTCAGGCAGTCTGACAGGGGTCCAAAAGGTAACGTAAATAGGTTTGCATCCGTACTTACTTAACCAACTTCAGAGGACAATTTTCAAAACCCGCACAAGTAGGTATTCCCATTTGGGACTGAAAGCCAAATTGACTTTAGTGTCAAACTCGTCCCGTTTTCCGAGCCATATTCTGTTTCCGATAATTAGCTTAGATTTGCGACGCGCATATTTCACTAAATGAGAACCCTGTTTCTTAAAGAAAACAACTTTAGGGGATCGAGGTGACAGCAGATCATCAACGGTGGGCCAGGAAGAAAATTCTGACGTGTAGTTCAAGAGTGCAATTTCACCGCTGTAAGACATTTTTTTTGGGAGGGGGAAGGGAGGGAGAGGGGAGGGGGACGCAAGGGAGATTTTATTCACCATGTAAAAAGATTAGCACTGTAAACTACTTTGATCAGGAGGGGCATGAATGAGAGCCCATCGAGCTCGACGGAGTATCCATGATATATATACGGAATGTTCCATCTCTTCTGGATCGCGGCCCCATGCAGCCAAATGTGGAACGAATAGTCGTGACTATTATCTGGGATATCTCACGTTAAAAGTACTTTCAGTCAGTAGGTGGTAGTTGAGGTTTTAATAGGAAATTTTCACTCCTGACAGTGAGGAAACCAACAAATTCATAAAAGCAAGACACATAAATTTAATTTCGACGGAAATTTTCCCTTCCTTTGGTCACAATAAAAACGGTAGAAACAAAATTTTAAAAGCCCAACATCCGTTCGTTGATCGACACGGGAGTCGCCATCTTGAAACAGTGAACAGAATGACCACTGATCTTTATACTCAGTTCATTGGTGATGATAATAAACAATAGCGTTTTTATTGTGACCAAAACGGGAAAATTTCCGTCGAAAATTCAATTTACATGTGTTTTTATGAACTAGGTCTCCCTCGCTGTCAGGAGCGAAAATTTCTTGTTAAAATTACGTTGTAAGTCATAACGTAAAGAAAAAAATAGGGGTGCGAAAAACATCACTCGTGTTACGACGTAGAGCAGTGACACGACGTAGTATTATTTTATATAACTCTATGCTGGAGCCTTAATGGGGTAGCTGCAAGGGGCACTGCAGAGAGAAACAGAAGAGCGTCGTAGTGAAGCTGATGCTGTGAAGAGTGATTTCTTAGAACTAAAACGCGCGATTTTTGTTGTTGGAGAAAACAACGTTATTTTAAGCCTAAGAAATCTGCTCTTCCGTTGTTTTTCCCTCCATTTTTATGTAGTGCATGCCTTGTAGTTATGCCCTCCAAAACCCATACTGGTGCCAATTCCATCCAATTCCTTGCAATTCCATGGGGGCAATTCCAGGTGGAACAGTGCTGAACGACTTTGAAGCGGCAAGGGAAATGGCATCTTCAAGCGAAGGCCAACTGGGATAGAAATCGCGTGTCTCGTTTCATGTCTCAACGCCAGTTGCACACTACCGGAACCAGTTGACGCCTTTTAGCGTTTACTCAACTGGCCTGGAGCCAGGAAACGAAATCCACAGCTTCTGTCCCATACAGCCTTGTGACAAGGGATGAAATATGAAGCAGTAGTTACAGCGTACAATCTCCCCACTTGATACAGTCGTGCATTCATAAGCAGTTCTTGCTCTTATTCACTCACGCTTCGTCGGATGGGCGGCACGATGACTAAAAGTGCTTATGACGTAAATTTCCGCCCGTAACGGCAGGCACAGAACCACAAGGTCACAAAATACAATAAACTGATTTAACTTTCGAGGGCTAATTGTCCTCTTGGTCACCTAAAAATTACAAAAAGACAAAACGGAATGAAAATGAACACGAGTGATAAAACTGAAAGCACTTCAGTACACATACTTACAAAGAAAAGAACTAACAACATGGTTACCTACCACAAACAAAGCTTCTGACTGTTTACAAGACACCATCTTGGAAGAGTGATGCTGGCAGCCCACTGATTTTTAAATGCGATTGCAAGGCAAAGAATTAAAAAATTTTTTTTACCAGTTTTCCATATGATTGAAATTTTTCCCGATTTATAGAAATCGTATAAGCCTCCAACATTAGTCTGATTTTTTTCCGATAGGTTCGTGGTAGATGATACTAGTTCCCCTCACATCAACAATGTGGTTTTTCATACCCAGGTGTTTCGCTACAGCGCACGTGACGTTTGATTTTGAAATGGCTCCCTCATGGTCTTTTTTTCTTATACCGAGGGCACTACGGCATTCCCCGACATGAATGGCTGGGCAATCCGAACATTTAATACAATAGACAACATTCCTGGGTGAATCGAAACTTGGGTTGCTGATAGCAAGAATTTATAGGGTTTGAGAGGAGAATTTGTAACTCTAAAAAGTCCCTATTGAAACACATTAGATTCGTCCCCATTAGTTCAGTCCGAGTTTTCAGAGGGCGCCACATGTTCTATCTGGTAATTTTTGCTCATTTTTCAGCCCAAATCTAAAGTAATCTAAATTACAACTAAGCTAGGCTAAATAATAATTAAATATAAGCTAGTTTCGTTTAGTTTAGTTCAATTTTAGGCTAAAAACTGAGTAAAAATTCCCACATAAAACACGTGGCGCCCTCTATAAACTAAGTCTGAACTAATGTTAATGTATCTAAGACGTTTCAGTATGGGTCTCAGTCACAAATTCTCATCCCCTACCCTATAAATTCTTGCTGATAGTGTCTGCCAAATTAAGGTATGTGGGTATCATTAGTTGGTCATTGACGACTACACTTATCTGATGATTAGAAGACAACAAGCCTCGGGGGGGGGGGGGGGGGATGGCGAATAATGTTTCCGATCGTCAAAATTGGACTGGACACGACTCTGATCCCAAATTTTGAGAAAATCTTCTGTGTAGACTGGAAAAGGCCGGGGATAAACGGAATAAGAGTCCAATCCTATGGTTGGGGAGGATTGGGAGTAAACATTTTGGGAGTAGCGAAGATGGCGTCTTGTAAACAGTCAGAAGATTTGTTTGTGCTAGGAAACCATGTTGTTGGTTATTTTCTTTGTAAGTATGGGTATACTGAAGTACTTTCAGTTTTATCACTCATGTTCATTTTTCATTCCGTTTTGTCTTTTTTAATTTTTAGGTGATCAAGAAGGCAATTTGCCATTGAAAATTAAATCCGTTTCTTGTATTTTATGACTTTGTGGTTCTGTGCCTGCCGTCAGGGGTGGAAATTTACGTCATTACCTTCTCGACCACGATTTACGTCTTACTTTTAAGATTGGTCGAGGGTTTTGTCGGTCGACTTGCCTTTCTTTGACCCCACACCGTATAAGGCCACTAGAGGCCATTCTGTAAAGCTGGCTGTTCAGCCTGGGAGACTGGAGTGCAGGAAGAGTTTCTTTACTGTAAGGATAATCACTGTTTGGAACTCCTTAAGGGACGAGTACGGTTCGGGCACGCTCTCCGCCTCAGTTTAAAACCTTACTGGGCAGTGCTGACCTTTCTCGATTTTTCAAAAGACCGAAATTCTGTCCTCACAGTTCATTTGACTCATCGAAACGACTCGGACAAGTGTAAGTGGCATGCCCTTCTTGATCCAAACCACACTCGTGGTTAAACTAAACTATTATTATTATCTATATATATATATATATAATACGCTTAGGTTGGGCAAGCAAATTCATCATTATTATGCACTTCAATGAAAGAGGGCGAGCGACCGACAATGTCAAACAAACAGATGTGGCGCATAACAATCGACATATCTACATATATAATACGGAGCAGGCGGCCAAATCACCGGCTACGCCATTCCGTCGTGCAATCAAGTACCCCACCCTTTAGTGCCATCTGTTGACGGGATTCGCCTTCAAATTCGGGTTGGGACACTTTTCCAACGTCTTCAAACAAATGGCGCCACTTACCAAACCTACCATGTCGTCGTCTATTGACGGCCTTGGACTACAAGTTCGGGTTATAACACTTTTTCCAAAGTCTTCGCAGAGATGGTGCCACTTACCAGACCTGCCGCACCGTTTTTGGGTTCGTTTTTTGGTATTGTTGTGGTGCCAAAGCGGCCAACATTCCTTTCCTTTGTAGTGTGAGTTGTTGTACTTTACTTAGGGTGGGCGCATGGCCTAGGGCCGAGGCCCCAATAAATACACGTTATAACGGCCAACAAAGTTTTAGTCGCGTGGACTGTGCCATTGTCGGCGTTTGAGCTAAAAAAAATAAAACCGTTTCTACTAAACCAGACAACTTTAAACCAAACGACGATTGGTTCTTAATTACGAGCCAATTGGCAGCCTGATACGATGGAAAGGCGCATTTATTTCCTAAATGCTCACTTCCAGAAAGGAGTTGAATTGTTTTTAAGTGGGCGCCAACAATCGTTGCTTGCAACAATGTCGCCATGCACGGTACTGAGGTGAATTGTTTCAAAGGATTAACTTAAACATGCGATTACTTGCTTACTGAATGCTGGATTTCTCAGTGATAGGGTTTTTTTTTGCCTTTAGTCAAACACACGCCAGCGACTTTTCCGGGGCTGCACCAAAGGGAGAATGTCACGGGACGACGTTTTCGGGGAGGGGAGGCGGGCAAGCGTGTATGGGGTAGGGGCACGAGTGTGGGGATTGGGGGTTAAAGTATTGGGGGGGGGGGGAGAGGGCATATGTGGGAGCCATTCACATGTTCGGTCTTCGGTTTGATAAATTTAAAATCAAAGACCAAACAACTAGAGGGAGGCGGAGGAGGGGGTGCGCAGCATGCGCACGGGCACAACTAGTTGCATTAATAAAGCTAGCTCTTAAGAGCCGACTTGGAAGAGTTTCAAAGTTGGTTGAGTAACAATCACTGCATGTACAACCTTTGTTGGGTTTGGTATCAGAACAGAGAAACGTCCTCCATTGAAAATAAACATTTACTTTCATAACGCAAATCATCAGGGGTTCAAAGAGGGAGCAGAGATGGGGATATTCAGACCACACAATAGGAGAAACCAGTGCCCACTACAGTGTTACGCTCAGGTATGCGGGAACCAGCTAGCCGGCGTATGTGACGTCGGGGGTACAGCTATTTATTACTATTATATTGACTGAATTTGTAAAGTGCTTGTTCACCGAATGGCAGGCTGCAGCATCTAGCACCGTCTACCATTATTTACTTTTACGTAGCACATAATTTCAACAAGCGAAGGAATGTTCAAAGAAATTTCTTTTTACACAGCAAACTAGCCACGTGCCTCCTTAATTTTTTTTATGTAAAATTGGTGCGTCCACGTGCACCAGGGAGATAGTGGTCAAGGTTAACGATATCACTGTCACTGGATGGCGCCCATCTGGCGGTTCAAAATCTGCGTTTCAAAACGGTTGGTATATATTAAAAAAAAAAGCCCCCGTGATGTCGTTAGGCTTAACTTTACCGCTTCCGTTCTGATGCACGCGGGCGCACTCAATAATTAAGGAGTCACGTGGCTCGTTTGTTGCGAAAAAAGAAATTTACTCGTTGTGTGTTCCTTCGCCTGTTGAAAGTAAAGGCTATACGGAACGAGATAGCGGTAAATGGCTATAGATGCTGCACCTTACCATTTTGTTGGCAATCTCCTTTTAAACTCATTAATGAGGCGCCTTTATTTTCATGCCCAGTTCCTCAAGAGATAAATATGACTCACTAATTTTATTATTAAGGATAAATACGAATTATAAAACCACACAAAAGCCAGTTGTTCCGTCATGGCTTGCTATTGGGAAAAACGCATCAGGCAACAATAGATATAAAGGTATCCATTTTAAAGGTTGGTTTTCGCCAACGGAAAAAAATCTTACGAATCTACAATGGGGGCCATCTAGCAGTTGTGATATCCTTGAAATTTACAGCTTGTTCCCAGGCGCCCGAGGGCATACCGAATTCTCATTAGTAGGCTAATTACGTGGTTGCCTAATACCTATAAAGGCTTGACCGTACTGATTCGACGTGTGTGATATTGAAATTTGGTTTTCTAGCAATCTTAAAGCATCCCTCACAGCAGGAAAGTCTGCGCTTCTGCCTATTCTAGATCAGCCATTGTGCATCGCTGTTTTATATCTGGTGATGTTCAAACTATATAAGGGTTGGCCATTCAAGGTTTTCGTAAACCCTATTCTTGAATACGCAACCCGTCTGGTCCCCTTTCTTGATCGGAGACATTGATCTCATCGAGAAAACTCAGCGCCAGGTTTACGAAAAGCCTGCCAGGATTTAGGGGCCCGGAGTATGGCGAGCGCCTGAAAAAAATCAGGCCTAGAGCTGCTGGAGCTCCGTAGGTTGAGGTCGACCCCATGGTATACAAGATCCTTAGGGGCCGTATCAAGGTTAACCTCCCTTATTTTGGTCCTGCGCCCCGTCTGATGCAGACCCGTGGACATGATTGGAAACTCCAGTCATGATTTGCCACTCCAGTCAACGGAGAAACTGGAAGTTTGTCTGTTGACATTGAAACTTCCAGACATGAAAGTTTGTCAAAGATTTACCACGCCAGTGGTAAATCGTTGTCAAACTTTACGCAGGAAGTGTTAGTGGGTCCACCCCAACCCGCCCTCCCTTCTTGCACCCTTCCACGTCGTGGTAAATATTATATTATTACTAGCTGTAAAGCCCTTCATGAAGACGGGCAACTCTAGTAGTACAACTGCCCCATAACAGTGAAATGTGCAATTTAAATAATTCCGGGTCTTGAAGATGGGTAATTGCGGTAAGGTTGCTTCGCTCACTCAATCCATGTATCTTGTGATTCATTTCACCATCCTTCATTCATTTCCATTACCCAGGATCAGACGGTGTCTTTCACGTCCTGTGGCCTGGTTTGTTTTTTCCGCACTGAATCTTAGTGTCGCATTTTTAGTGTCTTTGTAAGTCCTGTAACCCGGGTGCAGACAGATATTTTTTTTTTTGTTTTTCACACAAGCCCGATTACGTGACTTCATGAAACCAAGTACAATTCCAGATGGAGAAGACATTTCTGCACAGCCTATATGAAGGCGGGCAAATGTAGGAGAACAGCTGCCCCATAACAGTGAAATGTGTAATTTAAATAATGCAGGTTCTTGAAGAGGGGTAATTCGCTAAGGTTGCTTCGCTCACTGAAACTTTGTATCATCCACCGTTACTTTGTTTTACTTTACTTTATGGAGCCTATGCTGGTCTTTACATCCATCGTTTCAGTTTATTGGCAACAATCAGTTTTTAGTTTATTGCCAATAGTCGTTCCGTGTACAATAATCGAATACTGTTATTATTAGACGGGTGTCCGTCTGGGTCGGGTGGCCGTTTTACAACAACACTGCAACTCGTTTTATAATGTAGATGTGTACAATTATTTTGGAATTTACCCTTGCACACATAAATTCATTCGAATTTCGTGTATTTTATCGCTTGTCGATTAAATTATTATTGTTATTATTATTAATACAAGACGATACGAGATACCAAGATGGATAAACAATCAAGAAATAAAAGTTACTATATACCGTTGATATTTAACCGTTTAACACAGGACTTATTAAATTATCCAAGTATAAAAACATTGAAACAAGGATTAAAATTTTTTTTTACTTTGTAACTAAATGTAATAATTTGAAAGATTGAATAATGAACAACAACAAAAAAACTAAAAAGGAATTTAAGAACTTAACTATATATTGTACTATTGTAATGAATTAATTTATTGTATATACCTTATTTATTGTATTTTTTATTTCATGTTTTGTGTATTGCTGCTCTTACAAGTTCTACATGAACTTCGAGCTTGTCTCGTACAATAAAATTATTATTATTATTATTATTATTATTATTATTATTTTGAAGTAAGTCTCTATTTTTTTGTGCGACCCTTACCCACGCGGGACCCTTATCTGCTCTTGTGGTATTTGGGTACGTAATTTGTCACTGCCCGTTTTTCTTTGTAAATTTTGTTGAAATAAAACGACTCGACTCAACGTGATTACAGATTCCGCATTTTTCTAATTCAACTTTATTTTGATAATACTTTCCTGCAAACTCCAGAAGTGAACTGTAATTTTAACGGCCGTGTCTGCCCTGCACTATCAGGGCATATGGCAACATATTCGAGCCAGCGGCTGTATTATCACCTCGTTATCACTTCTCCTGAACTTGTAAATATACCATTAAAACATGATCTCCGTTTTTGAATCTTAAACAGTTGAGCCCGTGCCAGACTTTGCAATCTCCCTCGTCCCGTCTTAACACCCTCAGGTATATAGATCGCCAGCCAAAGACAACCGATTACAGCCACTAGTCTATTCATATTAAATTCACAAAACTATGTATACAGAATCACCCTACACAAACCGCCTACACTGTAGTTCGAGGTTTGTTATGCAACGAACCACGTGTCCCCCTACGATTTATCCCACAGGGTAAAAGAAGTTTTATCGCCGCCATCGTAATGTCGTCCTTGTCAAACACAGGCGCACAGCGTCTGGTTGAGGTGATAGTTTTTTTCTGTCTTTCTTTTTTGCTCCCTGGCGGCACCATACAACCCTTCCGTTATATGCAAATCAGCACAAACTATTGATCTCAATCCTTTCACCGATCAAAAGGGTGAGGGATAAAAAAAAAAACAGTAGAGTCTATAGGGGTAAAGGTGGAGTTGGGATGGATATTGCAGTGGTACAAGGACGGTGGCTCCGCAGACTTTCTCACACCCTATAGAGGTGGGTTTTTGATGGGATGGAGCCAGGTTTTTTCATCTCTCGTCCCCTACAAACCCCTACCCCAACCTCCCACCCATGTTTTGTCACCCTTTTCTTTTCACTTCTTCCGGGTGTAAACCAGTTTTAGCAAACTCAACGTAAGTTCTCTTTTCCTGGCGTCTACTGAATCTAACGTAGGATTTCTTCTTGAAGATCATGTGTGGGGGCACCACAGCAACGCGCTGTCTTCCACACTTAACAATTACCTTTAATTCTTTTTCAGGAGTAGACATAATGATGTTGCGAAGGAAATCAAAATTATAGTCGAGAGCCAAGAGAAGTCAATTCGTCATTTTATCTGAAGAAGATTGCAACC
>JAHWFP010028757.1:17168-35138 GCA_023313725.1 Lithobius niger
TGGGTTAGTGGGATAGGATTGGAAGCTAGGGCGGGGGTGGGGGAGTTGGGGCAGAAGATGTAAAAGCAAGCATTCTTACAGCTGCAGCAGAGCACAAGCAAATGGACTCGATAGACTGATGCCCACCCCTCCCCTTACCCCTTCCCAGCCCAGCCCTAACCTTGCTTCCTGCTTAAACCCCTCGCCATTTGTAGGGCCTTGATGGGCGTTGGAGCCCCTCGTCCCCCTCTTTTTTTCTCTCCAGAACGTTCAGCAACACTATCCTACGAGGAAGGGAAAAAAAGGCACAAAACAACTTTCTGCTTGCGTGCAGCGATAAATACGCTAGATAGCGAAAATAGCTGCAAATGCCGAACTTAAAATAGCCTTCTTTTTGGTCATAAAATGGAATGAGGCAAACAATTACAGGCCTGGATGGTTGTTGCTGTAAAAGCACCAGAACAAGTATACTAAAAAAAAAAAAAACACTCGAAACTGATTCGTGAAAATTTCATTTTATGTCTTTTGAAAACAACTTGCAAATAAAAAAAAAACACGTTTAAAAGAATGTTTCTTATTAAAGGTGGGCTACGAATTATTAAAGGGTTGGGGTGGGGACACCTTCTATGATATCTATAAGTATGTGTGAAAATCAGCAATTGCTTAGACATTACATTTTGAAAAAGACAATTTCAGAGGAAGGACTTCCCCCTTGTTAAGCAGTTTAATTAAGCCATCCACGACGCCAGTCAAAATTTCAAAGCGGAAAAAGAAGTGCTCATTACACCGTACGGTGTAGTGGTCACTTCTTTAATGGGCACACATACTTGAGGGGTAGCGTGTGGACAAACTACAAAAAGTAAACTTCATAAAACGTACGGCGTACTTTTACTATTTTTTTTGGTTCTGTTCACATGCCACCACTCACAAATTACACCCTGTTGGAATGGCTGTCCCTATCGATATTATCATTTTGAAGTAGCCCAATTTGGCCATTCATTTGGCTGATTTATCATGAGGTAGTCCTTATCCTCGTAACACTGCATCGTTTACCAGTACATTATGTGTTTGTAGCACTTGCATGTATACATATATATACATATATATACATATATATATATACATATATATACATGTTCGCGTCCTCTTGAAAAAGCTCGCACAACTAGCGAGCGAAATATCGATACCGAGATAACGGGAAGGCTTCCAGCTATGAAATTGGCCGAATGGCTGCAGTACAATACGAACTGCGTACTTTTTATGGCTTGGAGCCTGGGGGTGTAACGGGAATGGCGTGGGAGGGCGCGTAAGTACGAAAATATTGTTATAACCATTGTTACTTGTTAGTGTTGCCGGCATCGTCTCTCATTGGATGGTCAAAGTTCGGACAATGACAACGTTTATACTGATGTGCGTGCCTAGACACACACTAGTTATTTCTTCATGTTTCTTTTGTTATAACCCAATGTATGCTAGTGCTTTTGGCTCCATCTAATTGATATTTACATGTTATTGGTCTTTTTTTTTTATTGTTCATAAGGTAGTTCATAGTTAACATTATTACTGCTTAAATCTCTTTTTCCCCGCTGTACGTTTATTTATACCTTAAATTTAAAAACATGGTTACCTTCTCCAGGACAACTAAGATAAACACACATAAAAGTCTGAATTAAACAAAATAATCTGTCTAAACTGTGGCAGTTATTAACTTTTACCTTCGATTTCCTTCAAAATTCTAGGACTTCCAATGATGATTTAAAATACTTCTGTAAGATTAGAAAGGGCTTTGGCATACAAAAATTAATAAATACTTAGTTACCTGATGCCAATGAAATAAAAATTTAATCCACGTCACCTACCTAGGCTTACATCTAACTAGGCTTACATCACAAACGTACACCGATTAAGTTATCTAGACACACCCTAGTCTGTCGCGCCAAGTTAGGCAACAAACATCACAACGAACATCACATCAATTCACTTGTCGAGATTGTAAACCATTGTAGCGCGACGCCATAGCGTCAGTTTCGTATGTCCTGAAGCATATAGTTGGGCACATTTTAGGTACTTTGGGAAGAAAAAAATAATGCGGTACAAAAGCTTAAATTGTGTTGAAATCGAGAGCAATGACCCACCTGACAAAAAATAACTCGTGTAGAAATACCAACTAAGATGCTTTCAATGCAAAATCTGACCCTCAATAACGTTGAAAATGTGTTACTACTTTTACTACCTAGCTAGCTAGTCCGCTCATCCCCATGTTAAATCCCATAGGGTGATTATTAATCGATACAGAGATAACGGGAAGGCATCCAACTATGAAATTGGACGAATGGGTGCAGTACAATACGAACTGCGTATCTTTTATGGCTTGGAGCCTGGGGGGTGTAACGGGGATGGCGTGGAAGGGCGCGAAAGTACGAAAATATTGTTATAACCATTGTTAGTATTGTCGGCATCGTCTCTGATTGGACGGCCAAAGTTCGGACAATGACAACTTGTATACTGACGTGCGTGCCTAGACACACACTAGTGTATCACGATGAGTCTAAACAATGTTGCAACGACATTGTATTCACGTCCATTTCACGAAAAATAAACCAACTGTAAAAACAAAGCAAAATAAACGAAGCCAAAAACTGGTAAAGAGGCCACCAAGTTGAGAGTGGTTCGGCCCTTCAAAGGAGTGATATCAACACACTAAAACATTCGCCAACTTAATCGCACCCAATAATACTTTGGACGTTAAATGACAACTTGAACATTGCTACCGAAAGCAGCAATGTTCTAGTTTTCATTTAACCTTCGAACTATTAAGCGGTGCGATTAACTTGGAGAATGTTTTGGTGTGTTGATATCAGTCCATTGAAGGGCCGAACCATTCGGAACATGGCGGCCCCTTTTACCGGTTTTGGTTTTAGCGGAGAAAGAAATGTGAAATTGCATTCCACTTAGTTTAGATATGAAAGTCATATTCTGCTGCCCCGGACTCACTCAAACGGTTGTCATTTAATGTTGTACAATGTTCGTGCAGCCAGCTTGTTTCTTAATGCGCGCAACTCTTCCGTCGGATGATCAACCTCCCTCCTTTCTCGTGCCGTTCTAGGTAGGCCAAGGAAAAACTGCCAGTTATTAACTCAATTTCTCTCGAAATTTGAAAAAAGTTTGAATTGCCAATAATAGTTTAAAATTTATTATGCAAGATTATTTTAATATTCCGCCTTTCGGTTTTTCGGTTTCGGTTTCGCCTCACGGTTTTCGCCTTTTGCCTGACCCCCATTGTGGAAACCAATCCAATTAATCCTTTACTAGAAAACTTCACTGAAGCATTAATTAGCAATTCTCAATATTGTGTGGGTGTCCACAAATTATTCACTCCATAAAGAAATTAAATTTAAATAAAACGAAAACAGACATTGAAAAATTATAAAGTACCCAATGATTTTAACTCAAAAAATTGTTTTTTGTGTTTTTTAAATTTAAGGTGATGATGGCCTTATAATATAAGCCTCAACATGCGCTCCTTTTTTTGCTCGGAGGATATCCAGCCGAAAATCGATTTCTCCCCACAGGTTTTTAAGCATGTCAACTGATATCGTTTTTATCGCCGGGCTGATCTTGTCCGGCAACTCATGAACACAAGTTACCATTTTTTCGTACACTTTGCCCTTTATAAAACCCCACAAGAACAACCAGTGTAATAAGCACCGTATCAGTAGTTGTGCTTAAATATGTTTGGGGAGAAATCAATTTTCGACTGGATATTTTCAAAGCAACAAAAGGGGCGCATGTGGAAGTTTATGAAACCGTCATCACTAAACATTTTGTAAAAAAAAAAAAACCTTTTGAGTTAATAAACAATTGGCACTTTATAGTTTTTCAATATCTGGTGAATAATTTGTGAACATCCTGTACGTCAACATTTAACACATATTACAACATTTTGTGTTATCATACACGGCGATAGCGATAGCGATAGCCGTGTATATAAATGATTGAAGTCCTCTCTCCAGCAAAACTAAAACTAAAACTATTAATTTCTCCGTTTCTATTCAATGTATTTCGACCAAACTTGGCCAGATAGCAGATAGCAACTTTTCCAAACTTTACATCAACTTTTATGTAATTCCGTGCAAGAGTAAACGTAAAAAGCCACACGTAAATTTGAAAACTGTTCACTTGTTGTTGTTGTTCTGGTTCTTGTTCTTCTTGGCTGACACGGTTTCAGAAAAAACTACTGCACCTACCTAAAATCTGAAACATGATCTGAGCCATAAATTTCCCTGGGCTTCAACCTTACATGGACCACTTTTTCAATTGGTCGATCCATTCCGGAGTTACGGGACCCTAAACGATCAGTTTGATTGTTTTACATTGTTTTAACCATTGTATTTAGGGAACAATGCCACTCAGCAAACTCCAGATCCATTCTTCGTGCATGCAACAATCGACTGCATGCATACACGTTTATAGCGCGACACCATAGCCGTAAAAAAAGGGGTTATATGATTGAAGTTTCATTTTACTTGTTAAAATATATTATACACGGATAAAAATTGGTGATTTTTAATTGAAATAATCAAATGTACAATTCAGAAAATTGCATCTGTTTAAGTGCTGTTGTGCTTTACCAATCACATACGTTACGTAAAGCACAACAGCACTTAAACAGATCCAATTTTCTCAATTGTACATTTGATTATTTCAATTAAAAATCACCAATTTTTATCCGTGTACATTTTAGCAAGTAAAATGAAACTTCAATCATATTACCCCCTTTTTTTAACGGCACACTTGACGTTTTTATTTGTAATACGGTATTGTTTCAGACCGAGTTAACACATCTAAATAGCCGTTTCGAGCTACTGGCTCTCGTCAGCTGTGCGAGGCGTGGTGAGTTCAAAAAACATAGCTTACAAAGCTAAATTTGGTTTAACAATGTTAATTTTTTCGATGCTTTTTTGGATTACGGACGTCAGACAAAGTAATCGAACATGGGGTTTACTTAGCTTAAC
Organism: Lithobius niger; assembly: GCA_023313725.1. NCBI lineage: Eukaryota > Metazoa > Arthropoda > Chilopoda > Lithobiomorpha > Lithobiidae > Lithobius > Lithobius niger. The sequence goes on from JAHWFP010028757.1 coordinate 22,163, forward strand.
TTACGATCAGAGAACCGCATTTGAATATAACCTTTAGCTTTTAGACGGGTTCTAGTTTTGCCTGACGGTTAAACCATGCACAATGGCTGTTTGCCGTGACGTCACCATGAGTTAGCCAATGACGAACGAGAACAACGGCTGTTTGGACGTCTGATTGGACTAGCCCAGTCACGTGATATGCGCGTCACAGCAAACAGCCATGGCGCGTGGTATAATAATTTGGAATTCTGAATGGAATTTGCCAATAAGGACTCAACAATGCTGTAAAAAAAACTTCGCTACACAAAATGAAAAATGTCGAGAGCATTTTTCTGCAATCTGTTGAAGTTGCCACGTTATAGTAGCCTATATTTCTCCAGTATTGCTTCCATTGTACAACGCTTGAACAGCAATTTTGAATATATTCTGTTTAAACAACGCTAAATCGAGTACTACAACAGCATCTACCACACTTCGGCAACTAATAAGATCTGACAATAAACTCAACACGCTAGCACAGGACAGCTATAATTTTGGTGGTAAAAGGCGCTGAAATTGTCCGTAAAAAACTGTAAGACCTTGAATACTGAAGAAAACCTATTTACGTTGCTTTTTTGGACTTAAATGTCAGACCACATGAGCGAGAATTGAACCCTCGATCTTTGAAACCAAATACCGAAGTTGGCTTATAGCAGACTTTGGCCTTTGATCGTAAAGGTCAAGGGTTCAATTCCCGCTCAGGCAGTTTGATATTTAAGTCCCAAAAACAACGTAAATAGGTTGACATCTGTACGTATATCGGGGACGAATGTGGTTTTCTGTCCAGTTTACGAAGAGCTTCAGTTCTGAAATTTTGTCAATCAGAAGTTTACGTCGACGCTTCCAGAAGAAAACAGAAGGGCTCTGAAATTAGATTAGATAAACAAATATTTCAATATGCGATTAGTTAACAACACACTACGGCGTCCACAATGAAGGATCATTAAAAGAGCCACCACTCGTAAAAAAAAACGAAAACAATTACAATTTACACATTTTGCTACACTATTTACAACAGATAATATCATGAGTCCATGAAAAGTTTCGTAGGACTTTTATTTTCATAGACTCATGATAATATACAATAACTTACAGCTAGCCAACACGTCACGTATCTCAAGGCCTCGTTTGAAACCATGTTCACGGACGGACATCTTAGCGGTTTTACTGGCCGAGCAAGCGAAGCGAGGGAGGACGAATACTCACCTGAAAATAGATTTTGTACGTCTGTATGTTCATCTGTTTGGGAGACGATAATGTTTGCAATTTTGTTCTGGTTTGGTTGAAATTTCATGACATGGGAGCTATGGCGCATGAAATACATGATTTTGAAGACGAACTTCCTACCTCAAATATTTTCGGAGATATTCGAGTTTATACCAGATGATTTTCAGTAGCGGTGGTAAGGGATTACGATCTGCAAGGCTAGTGGCCCCGAGCACTACATGAACAACACAAAGACATTTCGCATAATACCCCATACTGAAAGTTCTTTTAGTATGAACAATGTAGAAAATAATCATAATGGTAAAAAAAAAAACACTTACTACCAATTTCACACGTTTGGAAACAACGCAGCTGCTTCTTTTATCATTTCCACAGCAAATTGAATGCACTTGGTAGCAGGGCTATCTCGATTCGTTCGTAAAGACGGGCGTAGGATTCGTTCTCTTGTTTCTCTGTTCGGTTGCAGCGTTCACTTCGGTATTTGACTGATTCATTCATAATCAGGAATTGATGCGTAAGACAGAAATAAGAATGCAGAAAATAGAAGAATAATAAACAATTAATCATTCCATACTTTAGGTTTTTTTTTTGTTACGAACGATATGCTAATTATAAAAAAAATGGGTCAAAATGCTACAATTTATTCTAAAAACAATTGCAGGGTTCGTACATGGCCTTAAATTTGAAAACCAAAAATTCAAGGCTTGAAAAACCTTGAAAATGGGCAGTTTTGGTTTCAGAGCCTTGAAATGGCCATGAATTTTGTGAGTTGTTGTATCCAGATTGCATATATGGTGGTATGGTTAAGATAAAGGCCACCTGAGATATGTCAGCAAATAAAGCTCTCTTATGCAGCAACAACATGGCGTGTGTTTATTACGTTTGATGTGTTAGTCATTATAGCAAAATCGTAAATGATAAACAATAGCAGAACATGACTGTACTTTGTTTGGAATGTGGTTAATGCCATGACAGTAATATTGATTTAGGTGTAAAATTAAATAAATGAGAAATAATTTATCAGCCGAATTCGTTTCTTCTGTGAGCGATGCCCCCCTCGGATTGGACTGGAGACCAGAAAAAGAGCGGTTCCGTGTAGTGGAAAAAAATTTGTGTCAAAAGAGGCAGTTTCTGATCAAATACAGTTTCATTGGCTGTTAGTTCCTGTATTCCTCCCCCCTCCTTGTCCATTGGCATAATGTTCGTCAATGTTCGTTGACACAGTTTAGCCCCTTATTTGCAAACTAAGGCCTGTATTCTGAACGCTGACTAAATCTCGAACTTGACTTGAAATGACGTCACACCTATTTAGTGCCATTCACCACCAGAACTTCTTTTGGATACATTTGGAAGAAATCGGTTGGTCAATGGCACTAAATAGGTATGACGTCATTTCAAGTCAAGTTCGAGTTTTAGTCAGCGTTCAGAATACGGGCCTAAGCACAATGGTGCCAACTTTGACATCTGAAAAAAAATACTGAAATTGAAAAGGCAATTTTGCGAGTTGACTGCAAAGAGCTGTGAAATTATTTGGAAATTAACCTTGAAGGGCCTTGAAAATGATGGCGTGCACAGACATCCGAGAGGGCAAGGGCAACTTTCAGTGAAAAGGCACGCTGGGACTTTATTTTTGTAGGAACCTTTTTTTTTTATACTTGCCACTCACTTTTTTACCGTTTCTGGTCCCTTTCTTGGCCTTTATAGCTTTCTTTCTGCCCTTTTTTGGGGCTCTATGCTCTTTCTCCTCGCTGCGACCAGCATTTTTCAGTGCAGAAAAACAAATATGGCATGTATATTCTTTAAAAAATGGCAAAAAGGGCATTTTCCAAAAATGGCAGGGGCGATGACCCCTCCTCCTCCCCGTGCTTCCCGCTGTGCACGCCACTGCTTAAAAATGGTTTCGTCTTTTATGTACGACCCATACAATTGGTAGGCTACGTTTAGAACATACATGATTTAGAAAAGTTACGGGATAAGACACTACGTTTATCAGAGATATTAATCAAGACTCTGAAAAGAAACTAGGCGTATAAATGAGGTCTAAAAATCACAGTTACTCGGTTCAGCGAGGGTTTCTATAATTATAGACCTCATTCACACACCTACGTCGTGAGTCACATCTCAGATAAACGTAGTATAATAATAATAATAATATTAATATAAATGGTTAACCTGCCACATATAGTTGGTTAGGTGACGGAAGGGTAAAACCACTAACACCGCCCCTGATTTAATTCGATAATAAAGAAAAAAATAGAAGACAGGTGCACTACAGGTAAAGGATGTATCACTAATAAAACTCTTACGGAATTTCGACAGGTCACAAGCTCTAATTAACCGACGAAAACAATGAAGAGAAGGCGAAGTCACCACCTCAGTTGGAAGCGAGTTCCAACAGGGCACAACACGGAGTGCAAAGAAGTGTCTTCTGCATAGATTAACGTAGTGTCTTATCCCGTAACTTATCTATATGTTCTAAACCTAGCATACTAATTGTTTTTAGAATAATTTGAAGCAATTTTCACCATTTTTTTTTTTTTACAATTAAAAAATGCTGCCGGTGTGAAAAAATGTGAAAAATTTGTACATTTGCCAGCGGTAAAAAAAAAATATTTAAAAAATATGAAAAATGGGAAAAATAGGAGTGTTGGTGTAAAAAAAAATGGCAAAACGCACAGACGAAGTAAAAACAATGAAAATCCGCCCTAATTTTGGGTCCGTAATTACGTATATAGGCGTATTTGTTGGTTTACGAGCGGAGTCGCTTTGAATTCGCTTTCGCTTTCGCTCTCTTGAGTGAAATTACAGAGAAATGACAATGTTTACTGGAAAAGACAATTTTTTATTAAAGAATTGAAAAACTGGTGTGATATACGAAAACAAAGAAATAGTGATACAAAAATAAAAAAATATGTGAAAAAAAATGAAAGCAGCAGGCCTATGTAGAAAATGTGAAAGAATGAAAAGCGGGTATGTGAAATATATGGAAAAAAATGAAAAGTGTGAATATGAAATCGATCGTGACAAAAAAAAAAAACTAAAGAACTGAATGAGTAATTAATTATTAGTCTCCTTCCAACTGAATACTCCTTTACATTGCTTCCCTACTACCAATGACTTAAAAAATTCTCAATACTAAACCTACATGAAAATATAATCTTAAGGAAAATTTTGTACAATATGAAAACTAAGGAATGAAGTAATTCAGAAAAAAATTCTGCCAAACGGAAAAGAGAACCATATTCCCAATTTGACTAAGAAACAGGTAATGCGCGAGAACATAAGATTATTATTTACCTGAAATTTTTAAAAACATTATAGTGTCCGCAACCTATCTTGAGTTCTCCGCAGAACGAACACAGATAATCGATTGTACGTTTTCAGTAGCAGAGTGCCTTGTTGATATCCAAGATGGTTACAAAAACAATGGCGGCCATCGAATAAAAGCTGCCCCCTCCAGGAAGACGTAGCCGCTCACAAAACACTTGCAGGACTCAAGATACGCCGCGCGTACAATACAAAAGAAATCTGAAACTCGAAAACAGTGGTGAAATAGAAGAATATTAAAAACATGGCAACTGTCAGGTGTTGTTCCCTAATAAATGTACACTTATTTTAATCTACTTTTTGTTTGTTTGTTATTTGCGTTATAATTTATCGTTTATTATCACCAGTTTTGAAAATTATAAGGCCGCTAAAAGTTAATAAAGTGGTTCTCGGGAGCGCACGCATGGGATTTTTCTTAGCACATGAAACGTTTTTTATGACGCTGTTTAAAAAAAAATCACGCATCAGCACTTTGACGACGTCAGCGCTTTGCTTCATTCACATGATCGCCTCGAAACAAATCTTAGGGTCGCGTGTTACAACGAAAAAATTTCATCTAAAGAATGACTTTTATGAAATGTATGACATTTGTACGCTGAACCTGACATTTAAAACATAGATATTGTACTCCACAACAAAATGTAAACTACTGATTTCGTTTTGTTTGGTATAAAAAAAAAAAAAAAAACCATCGCACGCATCTGAAAAATATACGAATAAAACATTTTTAAAAATAAATAAAAAATAAAAAACACCGCCCGCTCGCGTCAATTTTTTTTTAGTACCAATCCCGATAACCACTTAATTAATTTTTAGCGGTCTAATGTAGGGAAGCAACCGCTGAATTCAAGCATTTGCTTCGTGGAGCATTTTGTAAACCCGTAGTTGAAACGGTAAAAAAGAAAAAGCTAATTTGCGAAACGGCCCTTCCTTCCTCCCACGCATTTTAATTCATTCTGCTACTTTGACTGACGTCAATAAATGCCACAAACTGTCAAGAACTAAATTGACAAGAATGTGAAGTGGCGGTAGCAATAATGTCTTTGAGCTGTGGCGATTTTACATAATGTGGAAAATATGGGACAGGCTTGTGACACCTCTGACATGCACGCCGGGTAAGAACGCCGTCGTTTGTACCGCGCATTAGTACGCTTCCCTGCCAGGCAGCGCTGATGCTCAGGCAAGCAAGGTGAGGGGGAGCTTTTTAGAAACGGGCCATTTTCTATCGTGAATAGCAATCACATCACGACACTAATTAGATTGACGCATTCAGAATGCAAGGAAGAAATGGTTAAAGACAAACCTGTTTCTGTAGTTTACAATAATCGTATAAAACAAGTTTATTTAAAAAAAAAAAAGCGGTGATAATGTTTTAAAAAAAAGTAGGTGTACAAAGTCCGTTTTCAAACTACAACAAACGCAACAGATTCGCTGGCAATTTGAGGTTAGGCATTTTGCAGGCGATTGTTGCAAGTTACGTTATCCCTGGATTTGTAACAGTGGGCCATATCTAAAGTAATTAGCCTAAAAAATTGCATTGGGTTGGGTTAGTAGACTTTTTATTCGTAAATGTTCGCAACTAACGAAACCGTTTGCTCTTTGTTACGCGTAAATTGAAAATTACAAATTGAACTACGACGATACTTCATAAAAATTATAAGTCCGACAAGTTTTTCTCGCCAAGCAGCTATAATTCTCCAGCTTTTCGGCTCTTCGATGGTTTTTGTCGAGGTACTACCCGAACAACGGCGGGTCAACATAAGTGCGCGTTCAAGCAAAGACTCGCCTTTTGCCTTCTAGCAGCTACAAGCTAGAAATCATCCAGAATTCCAACATGGCAGCCGTTAATGCTCTGCTAGATCGCAGCGAAAACAGTCAATAATGTTAGCTCAGAAGCGACTGGGAGAATTGTTTCGTCAGGAGGAATTCTTTACCTTATTGTCACACAATATAAGAACGCAAACATTTACTCAAACGATGTCGGATTTAGCTAATTCAGGTAGCGCTGTTGCCGTGGCAACGATATCTTTGCCATCGCGATTAAATTCTAGCTATGAGAATGTAAAGGAGAAGCGTTGCGTAAACGCGTCCTAACACATGGAATTATTTTTTTTAATTAATTTCTTTGAGCCTTAAGTCAGCCGAAGCAACTTAATGCTTGTATGGCTGAACCGGCTCAATTTTGAACAGCCTTTGAAGGGCAGAACCATTCGGAGCTTTGCCGCCCCTTTTACTAGTTTTGACGTAGTCGCATGTACTCATGTAGAATGTAGGTCGATGCCATTTCTTTAGTATTTGTATAGCTAATTCCGTGAAGTTATCGTGCGCCCATACTGTATAGACAACTTGGTAATTAGTTATTTAGCAGCTTAAACGGACGAGTCAATATTTACGAACAGGAGAGAGGAGGTGGCTGAATCTTCGGGGGAGGGGGCAAAAGGATTTGGGGCTATCGGGGGAGGGGTCTTATAATTTTGTATTCAAGATAGCTGGGTGGAGGGGGGGGGGTTCAAGTATTTTTTATCGAACGGATCACTGATAATCTATGCAGCAAAACAAAGATTGAAAAGTAGACTTTCCATTTTTTTTATTAAAAAAAAAAAAAACACTATTTTATCTGACCATGTACCAAACTATACACGACACTCCTGAAAATTTAAGGTTTGATTTCTAAAACAAAATAACAGAACAGCAAGTGGGATCAAAATATTTTGATAAGTCTAGGAGGGGCGAGGGGGGAGGAGAAGTATCATGACAAATTTACGTCGCTGAAAATTCCCGCTCCTTTTTCATAAATAGGCTATTGACTCCTACCTAAGGCGAAAACACAAGCTATAACTTGTTAAGACTTCCAAAATCTTGTATACCGTGCGTTTATAAAAAGTAAATTTTGTTGCAAAGCAAAAGCCTGAAAGTGTGCACACAAATATACATTCAAACGCGACGTTTCGGCTCATTTCAGAGCCATCATGAAGAGCAGTAAGTAAAAAACAAACAAACAAAAAAACAAAAAAACACATGAAAGTCGTGAGTCAAGTTGCAAGTTAAATGCCCATCCCCACAAGGCAGAAGTTGCTATACTTTGTTCCACATTACGTTTTCTTCCACTACGAGTGCAAAAAATCCGTAAACATCCCATTCGTAAACTCTAACAGTAACTGTGTAGAGTCTCCAAGTATGATATCCACATGTTTTTGGACTCTTATTGCAAGAAAACGAGTCGTCATCCAGTCAGTTTTCTGAAAACATACTGTGGAACAAACTATAGGACGTGTTAAAAACGGACAGAACCGTACAAAATTAAAAATATGTCGACTTCGAAGTGTGCTAAGCACACAATTTACTTTCAACTTGACTCATGGTTTTGTCGTTTGTCTTACTCTCGAATACGGCTCTGAAATGAGCCAAATCGTCGTGTTTTAATGTGTGTATGTGCACTTTCAGGCTCTTACTTTGCAACATTCTTCAAGTGCTTTTTAAGTTTAATTTATAAAAGTAAAGACTGTAAAGTGTTAATTTTTTTGTGGAGATTGCTCCTTAGTCAAAAAAGACGACTAACCATCTTCAGCGAGTAGTGGTGAAAAGCGCATAGCCGCAGACCAAATCCTCCGTGTTAAAGCTTAGCGCATGCGTCGTACATGTCTTGGCATGTGTGGTCGCACACGCAATGATCCCACACCCGGAGTTTCACGATTGCTTGCGTCATACGTTTTAAGATTACAGAAATCTCGATGTATTAGTAACACCCTCAGTCGGTGTTTCATACTTATCTGTTTAGGGTAAATAAAAAAGTACGGTCAAAAAAACACTATCGCAGCGCCATTTTTCGCATAATCATGCCAGGACCTGCGAAAGGTGTTAACATGGAAGATTTGGTCTGTGGCTAAGCGATTGTGTAGTGGTGGCATCTATCCAGTAAAATAAGTGGAGGACGGGCCGCAAATATTACACAGTTGGCAGCGACGGGCTTCAATCTTGCATTAAACATACATATAAACTGATTCTTGGCATCCATAATATAAATTTGTTGCAAACAATCAATAAATTTAACATAAATACTCAGATAATCTACCAGTTGGCTGATACTCGGTATATGAAAACGGCGGATTCGCTTTTGCTTAGGACTCGGCTATCGTCTAGTTTTGCAGAATTTTGTAGCATCTTTTTACGAGAATATGACGATCTAACCAAACATCTACGATTTGGCTTGGTTTTCGCATCATTATTAATACTGAAAACAGAGTTCTCAAGTACTTACAAAAATCCGAAAGTTTAAGGTTCAGAACGTCTCCGACTGGAACTGAATTTCGTTTGCAGTTTGCCTGCCAAACGCAGACCGCCATAGCTGGGGAAAAAAGAGCAAAACAGATAGAGAGAGAAAACCCTTTTTGCTTTTGATATTGAAATGCCAAGCGAATCCATTCCAATATTGGATGTACGTTCAACTTAACATACAAGAAAGAAAGATCTGGCATTACAACTTCACGAAAAAATAGAAAAAATTGCAAAAAAAGCATAATAAGAGCCAATGGCGACGAAGCTGAATATTCTCTTTAACATATCCATTTTTCTTGTGCGTGCCGCTAAGCCTTAAACGTTCTGAATGCGCGATTGGAGGACTTCAAAACTATTACTGCTACGCTGGAAAACAGGGCACATGAATGGAAATTGGCAATTTTTAATATTTTCACGTAACCCAAGACTCCATTTATAGAAATTTCTGGTAATTTTATTCAGAAAGGGTTTCTAACATTCACTTTAAAAGATAAAAAAAAATAGAGGAAGGAGAGGGAGACAGACGATATGGTAAAAAATGGTAAATTTAAATTTTAAATATGTAATACCCAAGCATCAAGCAGTTTGTCAATCTCAATTATTTTGAGTAACCTTTCTACGGAAACGTTGCTCCGAGATAGTAAGGCTTAGACAAATGAAGGGTTTCAATTTTTAAAGTAAATTTTAAAGTAGATTCACTTTAAAGTAGGTAAAGTGGATTGTTATATTTTTTTGAATTAAAGTTGTGAACGTAATTGATTGTTTGATATGGAGATCGCGTAGGACTTCGTGTACTTTACTACAGATGATTGCCATTGTTAATTTAATCCTTGAGAATGAACCCTATATACTTTTGAAACGTTGGAAATAGTGTATATTATTTTGTGCACGTTACTGGCTTGCATTCATTATAACTAATCGGGGGGGGGGCCCAAACAAGGTTTAAAAAATTTGTGATATTTATTTATCTAAAAAATGTCCAATCTCATAAATTGTCGCAGGGCCACGAACGAACATAAAATGTATTCTCGAAATTAATCGTACTCATTTAGTTTGGTTACGAATGTGAATGAAATTCTCAAATATACATAAAAAATAATAATTTTCTACTTTTTTCATAGTCTATTCTCACCGTTCTTTCTTTTTTACGTGGCACAAAACACATTTTTATTCTAAGACGTTCTTAAAACAGTTTACGAAGCCATTTAATTGCAAGAAGCAAAATAAACCGAATAAATTAGTGAAGCTTTCCTGCTCAACATCTATGGTATGCCGGCAAGCTAAGATGGAGGGGCTTTTATGGTTCCCACGAATTCACGCGCCCGCTTTTACTTAAACGCGGATGTTGGCAGACATGTTTTTCATCCAACATGGCTGCCACCAGCTGATTGTTGTTGGGCTGGTCCTCGTGTGATTTTAGCCTTTTAATATTTGTATTGTGACCACGGTGCAAAATTATATAAGCACGGAAAGTTTAAATTCGTCGTTGATACCAGGTTTTGTGAGTTTTGCCTCGTCGGAGGGTAACTTTTTTACCTAGCTCCTTCCTCTCACAAATTAAATTTAGCTGGCGCACGTCTTATGTAGAACAAAAAGAGAAAGTAAAAAGTGCCAAGGATGGGGGATGTGGGGGATGGGGGGGGGAGGGGGGGGGTTCAACAATAAAAAAAGTCATTGGACGAAAAAATAAAAATCTCCAAATTTCTATTTGTAGGTACCAAAGCTGCATGTTGTTAAGAACTACGTGCAGACATACATTGCCTCCACACAACAAAACATGGACCTGCAAACGACGCACGCTTAGCATTAAAACGAGAGGGTTTATAACACTGAATTCATACGTTAATGAGTACGAAAGTTTGCGACGACAGGCGTGGAGAAGGATAAATGGGGAAGAGTACAGAGTTTACCCGTCCACGGTAGTCTGCCAAACCATATTAACAAGGATCCAACGGTTTAAAACAAATCAACAATGGGCTTTATTTCTGCTTACTGTGGTTTATTGATGTTGAACGATGATCGATTTGCTAGCCTGTTCTAATACATGCGGCGCTGGGGACGGGGGGGGGGGGGGGTAAATTAGGATTTTTTGAGCGTGGAAAATTTGACTCACTGCACTGCCGGAATTAGTAATTTCAGTGTTTAAGAATGCAAAGAATTCCCAGCTTGAGATTTTGAAGATGTAATACTTTTGGCGCTCGCCATTTCTTTTTCAACACGCACCGCTGCAAACCTGCAACGCCATCACAATATCTAATGCTTTGCCCCACAAGCCTTGCCAAGCAGCGATAAATCTCAGACGAAGAGCTGGAAAAACGTTCGAGGAAAAAGGATGAGGCACTTGATGGTTCTGCCAATACAAATTTTTACTGAAATTTACATAAAGTCTCATATTGGTTTTCTCCCCTTTGTCACTCTCATTTTCGTACGAAAACACCGACGCTGCTTTGAAATACTTCATTCTGATGCTAGGTGTTAACATCAAATTGAAGTATAAGTGTTTTTTTTTTTTTTAATCATCAGCAGAAGTAAGAGTACACTACTAATGAAAATTTATCGCTATTTAAAACTAATTTATGGAATACTTGTTCACTAAATTCGAATGAATGAATACCTGGCGTAAATAACATTTATTTCGTGGTGTTGTTTTCAAAGTCCTTGGTTACTTTGTGACACTGAGTACACTGAAATTTGTTCAGTTTTTCTTTTATTGTCTGTTGTTCATCCTCATGGGATTTTTCCATAGTTTATTCTGTCCGGATTGGTTCATTTTGTGTTGTTTACTGTATCCAGTCATCTGCAATTCGACCGTGACTTGGCGTTTGGTTTCAATCTACCCTTCGCTAAATCTCTTTGGTTTCCAAGCAACTAAATTGTTATTGCCGATCGTCTTTGCAGTCAAAACCCTTCAATCAGATCCTAACAACGAATTATATGTCTTTGCCGCACATCAAATCAGCGTTTTCGGAGGCTGGTATTATCTCAAAGTTGTAAACAGAGCAGCGAACCAGTGACTGCTGAGAACTCATTGCGCAATGTTACGGTAAATAAAGAAAAAATAATTCTTTCCAATGCACCAAACGAGGTATGCTGAATAGAGGTAGCGTTTTTCAATAATTTTAGAAGCATGTTTGAATATGCCCCAAGTTGAAGACAAAGCTTTCTTTACAATTAAAACTTCACCAAAATGTATAGAAAACTGTAAAATAACTGCTGTGCTGGACGCGTTAATACTATGAATGTTGAATAGGTTTGCAGGAAGGTTTCAGGTTTCAACGAATGATAGAATTGTACTATATTCTAATTATTTGTTTTTACATTTTACTGAATGAATTGGAAAGGCCCTAACGGACCGTCGAGTTAGGTGAGGACCGCATTTTTTTTTTATATATTGAAAAATATTGCGATCCTTGCCTAACTCGACCGTGCGTTAGGGTCTTTCCGTATTTGTCCAGCGGTTCATTTGGCAACTGCACTCTCATTATATTGACGATAGACGGGCTTGTAAAAAAATTCTTACATGAGATGAATTCATTTTGTACTACACGAAGGCTAGGTTGGGCGTTTTGTAAACCCGTCATACCCTTGAACAGGTTTCATATCCAGTCCAATATTCTTCAATCGTAACGTAACTCTTTCATCCCCGCCTTATTTTTACCTAATCGTGTTTCATTTTTACAATGAACCGTATCACAGGACCCCACTGAACATCAAGTTTTTTTTCCCTTTTTCCCTTAATCCAGTGTGCTAATGGATTGGGTTTGAATTGAAGGTTGTTAAGTAACCCAGCAAGCTGGCAATCTTATAATTTGGTACGACGCTCTCTATTCGTTGTCGCTGATCGCCTTTTACGTGAATTTGCCTGGTTCGGTTGCTCAGAGGGAAAAAAAGTAGAAAAGTAAAAGCCACGCGAAATGAAGTGAAGTGACTGGAATCCAAGACGAGCACTTGGTTGTCATGTATGTGAATCCGTGTGTGTGTGTCTGTGTGTTTGCGTCTGAAGTCACACCTCCTATCCTCTCTCTCGCCTCTCTTGAATGTCACCCTGGTTTAGCTTGCACCCACCTCCTTCTCCTTTGCTTTCTTGTTGCTACGCAGTGCACTTCACATTTGATTCAATCCTCCCCCC
>JAHWFP010028758.1:0-10608 GCA_023313725.1 Lithobius niger
GACGTTTTGAGTAATGATGCACGGTTCCAAATTAGCCAGTTTTTCTGATATTTACGGCTCGATGTACTTTTCACTTTTAATAATCGGCAATCAATCTCATTTTTCTAGGTTATCTTTGATTTGGCGTGCCGAAGCCGCGGCTCGTCGGCAATTAGCATGTACTGGTGCATTTTTTTTTTTTTTGTAAAAGCTTACACGATATAATTTTTTAGTCCAATTAGCCGTTAACCACGCTCATGCGATTAACCTCGCATTTGTCAGTTAACTCGTTGGAGATATAACCTTCACTTTCCATCAAGCTAAAGCCTTTTCGTCATATGAGGAAACATTAATTATATTATGAGGAAATTGGGAACCTCGTATTTAAGTAAGAAGGAAAAAATAAGGGGAACAAAAAAAACGAAATTGGTTTCAAGCGAACGAAGACCGCCCGTCAAGCCTTTTTTTGTGATGCCTCTTGTTGCAACTAGTTTTGTCTGAATTGAGTTGGTTGAATTGGGGTTGGCTGGTCGACATATACGATTTTTGTGAAGGTAAAACCCCAACGGAGAAGCTGAGCAGTGTTGTTTGAGTTTCGCCGTTGTAAAAACGAACGGCACACTCCAAGTGGATGGACGTACATAAAATAAAATGGAAGCTGTCGGCCAGTTTATGCTAATCAGTAGCGTCCACAGATATCCGAGAGGGCAGGGGCAACTTTCAGTGAAAGGGGGCACGGTGAGGCTTTATTTTTCTGGGACCCTGTTTTTTTTTTCTTTGGCTTGCTACTCATGTTTACGATTTGTACGCTTAGATTTCAAAGTAAAGGATATTTACCGTTCCAATATCCTTGCAAATGTTTGACAGTCAGGTTTTCTGGAGTTGAAGGGACTCAGAACGACTGTCTTCATCAGTGATGTGGTAGCCTGATGAAGACAGTCGTTCTGAGCCCCTCCAACTCCAGAAAACCTGACTGTCGAAAATTTGCAAGGATATTGGAACAGTAAATATCCTTTACTTTGAAATCTAAGCGTACAAAACGTAAACAAGGACTCGAATTTTCAAAGTAAGCGATGTGACATTTTTAAATAAGCTTGTTACTCATTTTTTTTTACCATTTCTGGCTCCTGTCTTGGGCTTCCTAGCTTTTTTTTCGCCCTTTTTAGGGTTCTTGGCCCTTTCTCCTCGCTGCGGCCAGGATTTTTGTGTGCAGAAAACCAAACTGTGGCATGTTTTTTCCTTTAAAATGGACCAAAAAGGGTTTTTTTTTCCAAAAATGGCAGGGGCAACTGTGCACGCCACGGACGCTAGTAGCGTGTTGAAGGCCCCAGCTGCAGATGAAAAGCAAAATGGACCACCATTGTGTCAGTTGTTTTTTTTTTTTTTTGCCGCAGCAGGGAGGACACCGGAGTACCCGGACGAAATTCTCGTATAACGGGCGGGAAACAACCGGATTGGGAAAAATGGACAGAGGAGCGTTTACAAATTACGTAACACTTTTTTTCTTCTTTTTTTTTAACACCTCTATTAACACGGGCTAACACTTGACAAGACCTCCTCTCCCCCATCCCACACTCACCCGTATCGTAACACTTTTTTTGGTGGGGCTTGGGGGGGGGGGGGGGAGATACTGTATTATGTGTTACTTCTACGTGCGTAATCAGTCGAAGCATTCTTTGGATTCCAACTGCAAATTCCAATTGGGCTTTTTAATCTTTATACAAACCGTAGTTAAAGAGTAAAAGCTGCAACTTCAGACCACTTCTACGTCATAATAAATCTCAAAAATAATTTCCAAATTAATCTGAATAAGACGTGAATAAACTAACAAAAAAATGTCTGTTGTTGTTCGTTGCTATCATTGTTTTATTTACTATTTTTTTTTTAATAATTTCTTTGAGCCTGAATTCGCAGGAGCAATTTGATGCTCGTATGGCTGAACCGGCTCAATTTTGAACATTACCAGACTTTTTGAGACCAAGAAATATCTGTTAAAGGGAGGAGCCAACCCTGGAATTTGAACCGGGAAACCTCTGATCATCGTAGGGGCCGAAAGATTGTCCAGAATTGGCCAGAATAGTTCCCATAGCCGTTGAAGGAGCATAGTAGCTCTCAAGCTACCCTGGCCGGCAGTCCTGGCGGGTACTTTGCCATGGTCCCCTTTCCTGGGGTTCGACCAGATCCGCAAACCTCCTGCAAACAGGCTGAGCTCTCTCTCACCACTCAGCAACCATGACCACAAGGTTTAAGTAAGGTTTATTAGCAGTACTGGACAATGTTAGCCCTGTCTGTGACGTACTTCCATTCAAAGAAAGTCAAACTATCTTTTTAGGAACTCTTTATAGTTTTTTCCTCCCATTTCAAACATGTTTTAAGAACGGTGCGGGTAATACACTCATGTTTTTGTACGACTTCTGGTGCCGCTCAAATGTTTTAACAAAGAAAAGCTATCATTCCAACTTGGAAATAAACATGGACTGGTATGAGATAGGTTGGGGAATCTTAAGCTTGTTTTTTAGGCGGGTTGTTATTGAAACTTGTTTTTGATGGCAGGCGCGATAATGCTAAGTGCTTTTACGATTGCTTGTTGTTGGAGACTGAGCTCCTCCAACCGCCCGACATCCGCCCTGTGTTTGTATGGAGTCCTACAGCAAAACCCACAAAAATGGTTTTTCACAACCCAGTGATAACAACGGGAATCCACTCTCCATCATATCTTTACTGGGTGAACGTGGGTGATGTGACAGCAGCGGCGTGCCCTCTTTCTTCCCCTCTCCGTATAGTAAAGAAATTTCGTATTACGTGAAGGTAGAGTTCAGTGTCCCTCTTGGTTCTGTATTGGGGCCGTTACTGTTCTCATTTGCAGACGTTGAGGGCATGGATTGGATTTTGGAGGGCCAATTCTGTACCATAAAATGACATGCCTTCTCCGTATTTTCGTGCATCCTGCGTGCAAATACATTTTGCAGGATCTACATAGGTTTCAGTAAATATAGCAACTGTCTCGTACGGGGCAAAAAACAGGAAAAGAAAAACGTTTGCGACATTTACACGTTTGAACTAAGGTTTGCAAAACTGAGTTACACAGAAAAGCCAACATGGAGGCATCTATCTTTAGATTCATGAATTTTAAATGCAACTTTATGTACATCATCTTGTTGCTGTTGGTGCTATAGATCGCTGGTTTTCATTTATCATTTTCTTATCACTTCAGACTCTAAGCCCAGAACGCGATGACAATTTCTTTGCATAGGGCTTCTAAGGTGTACCTAAAGATGGCTGTTTATACATTCGCTAAATACGAATTGTAGGCTTTCTAATAGTGAGATGGAATTAAAAACAAATGGATATGTACCTTGAACGTTTAAATTTCAACCAAAACCATTCCTTGTGTATCATGTCGAGAATGTCATCCTATAAACATGTCGAAAATCCGCCGAAATCTCTAATTTGCATAAATTTACATATTTGCATCAAAACCTTTCATTGGACGTAGGACGGTCCCTATTTGAGATACACAACTGTGATTATGATTTCTGAAAAGAATAAATCACCACCTTTCAGAAAAGTCGTATGTCCATCTAGGGTAATTAGATAGCTAATACGAGAATGAAATCGAAAATCACGACACTCTTTCTCCACTACGCCATTACGACAACGCTTTTTAATGGGCGTAGGACAGTCCCTATTTAGATACACAATATTCTGAATAGCTTAGCTAGAAAGAATACAGCAACACCTTTCAGAAGAGCCTAAATATGTCCATCTGGAGTAATTAGCGAGGTAACAGCAAAGGTGCGTAGTCAGGAGTGCTCTACACTGTAATACTAAATAGACTATATCCTTTAATTTGGCGTAAAAAGACTAATTTGGACTACATGGGTTAACTCTACCGCAAAAGTGAATATGACCTTTCCTGTGGAAAATTTAATTTGGTTTCAGACTTCTATGCTGTGTTTTTCGATGTGAGCAATGGTTAAGAAGTTAAAGCAGAAAAAACTTACGCAAATTAGCGGATTTTTTTGTGTGATGGTTCCTGGGTTCGGATTTCGGCGGATTTTGGATATGTTGTACAAAATGACATTCTAGACATGAGGCATGGTTTTGGTTGAAATTTGTTCAAAGTGTCGGGATGTATCCACCACACACTATTGTTCAAATGTCGTCCTTCCACAACTATAATTGCGTGTGGCGCCATCCAGTGGAGTGGTGACGTACTACTGCTGAACTCTGTAGCATGTAAGGAAAAATCATTCAGCTGTGATACTGTAGCTCTTGATATACAAACTACTTGAGAGCATGCTACGTCGTTTCACACTACGGGTGCAGTAAGTATGGATGCCTTTAACGTCTGGTGGAACATAATATGTCACTACTTCTAGAATAATTAATTCTAGCCACGTGGTTTAGATTAAAGGAACAGTCCTCCTTCACAGTGGGGCAAGGTGGCCTGAAGGTTAGCATGACCGTCTCAAGTGCCAGAGGTCCCGGGATCGAGTCCGACCTCAACCAACCCTGGCATTTTCGGGAAGAGAAGGGCCCTGTGATGTCTCGTGCTCCTGTCGGTTGTGGCATGTAAAAGATACTAGACAATTCGTTGGGATTTACCTAGCAAAAAATTCTTCAGGCGCGATGGCTAACGCTGGGTGCGCGTTCAACAACAACAGTTTTCCTTCACCGTAAAGGACAACTTCGGCAGTCATAGCATGGTCATAGCATAAACAGTACCAAGAATTTAAAAGGTTGGGGAGGAGATTTTGCAACTCTAAATCTCCCTATTGAAACGTGTTAAATTCATTCCTATTAGTTCTGTCCGAAGTATCAGAATGCGCCACATGTTCCATCTAGTAAGTTTTGCTCATTTTTCAGCCCAAATCTAAAGTAAACTAAATTACAGCTAAGCTAAACTAAATAACAATTAAACAAAGCTAGTTTCGTTTAGTTTAGTTTAATTTTAGGCTGAAAACTGAGTAGAAATTCCCACATATAACACATGGCGCCCTCTATAAACGTACACGGAACTAATATGAATCTAAGACGTTTCACTAGGAGTCTCAGTAACCCTATCTATATATTTGTTCCACATTATGTTTGGAGGAAACTGACTGTACTAAACCACGTTTCCTTGCACTACGAGCCCAAAAAACTGTGGCTGTCACGCTTGTAGACTTTACACAGTTGACTGGTAGAGTCTATGAGCGGGATATTTACGTGTTTTTTTGCACTCTTCGTTGAAGGAAACGAGGCATCATACATTCACTTTCCTGCAAACATAATGTGAACAAACTATATCCCATGCTTTAAATACCTGCCAGGAGACGTTTAATAAGACGTGAACGGTCCCTTTAATACTAATCAGAATGGAAATTTAATGTCGAACGCAATTAAACGACAATTGAATTGATCAATCTTGACTCGTAATTGGTTCCGAAGTCTCCCTCCTGGGTTCAAATTGAGGTTGGGGGATGAAAAGGCAAGCGTGAGGGGAATCACTGGGTGATGATGCGGGCACTTTAGCGTCCAGAAAAAAAGAATAAATGCATATAAAAAGTGGTTAGGGGTAACGTGGAGAGGGGCAGATGTTTACGTGTGTTTGCTGCGGCAAAGTGTCTTGTCAATTTGACCTGTGGGTTTGCCCCAAGTCTTTCTGAGCGACAGGAAATTAAGCGTCCCTTTCATTTTGCTGTCTCACTTCACGACATTGGACAGAGGGCGACAGGGGGTGCATAAATTGAAGATGGCGGCCGATGGACCGTGGAGACGGCATTTGCCTTCAAGTACACGTGGGTGATGGAGTCTATCGTGTTGGGGAAAGTAGCGTGGTGGATGGGGGAGGGGTGGGGTTAATTGACAGGCGGAGATCGTTATCTGATGGTGACAAGGGGGGGCCCCTTTGTGTGTCTTGTCGCCCCTTTTAAATGTGATGGAAGGATGTGTCACCCCTTTGTTGGGGATAATAAAGGCCGACCTTAGTACAGGTGTACTCTGGCCTTCGTGCAAGGATTCATATACTCTGACGCCTTGGGAGGGATATACGTACATATACATACACACAAACACTCACACACACATTTCAGGTCCTCGGTGTTTGGAAACTCAAAAACGGTTCGATTTTGAAGGAAGTGAATGAACAATTCAACATCATAGCTACAGGGTCTGTTTCAACTTTAATTTTTTTGTGGCACGCGGTGCGAAGCGGAGCTGACGAGCTGCTCATTACGTGGTTTCGCCTGCTGCAGCCACGTTTTGTCCCCCCCCCCCCCAACCTGCACAAACTTTCCAAATCAACTCTAAGCCTTATTTGAGGATTTAAGTTATTAAGTTATTAGTCACTTGGATGAAGGGTATTTAAATCTGCACAGTTTTCGTAAAAGTTTAATACCTAGATTCAGTCTTTTATGAAATTTGACCTGCACAGTCACAGTTTGTTTGGGATCTCATAAAGATTATTACCTAAACATTCTAATTGTTTCATATTTTTAATGAAGTCGCTGTTTTGCTACTTTCCGTCCATCCTCTGTAAATATCGCACCTGTAGTGATAAATACGGAAATTTACCGTTTATCGCCTAATAAACGCCCATAGACTTTTGAAATTAATTCTATAAAAAAAAAGGGGGTGGGCCGTCCCAAGGTTTTAATTCATTTTTCGAATCGTACTTCTGGCTAGTGAGGGTGTTTAGGCTTCATTCCATCGCGAAAAATTCGGCGTTTATGCGATCATTCACGTACGAGCTGTGGGTTGGTCTAGCAGTAAGGCAATGCTTTTATTCTCATTTGCTCAGGAATTTAAGTTTATTAGGTCCCTAGTTTATTTAGTTTGCTTTATGCATGAAGCTTTTAGTTAATTTTGGTGCAGAAAAACCACGATTTAAGAGGATAAAACATTCATTTCCTTGCATGTATAAAATCTTTAGTCAATTTCTAGCAGAAAAATTACGATCTAAAATGCTTTAATGTCAGAAATCCTGAAATTAGTTTCTCCCCCCCCCCCCCCGGGGTTGCATTACGATTTTAGGGAGTAGGTCGTTAATATGTCGTTAATGGCGAATTACGGTAAGCATACTCCCGATGCAGCATTGGGACTCAAAAATGGAAATCGATTTATTTTCTTATTTGCAGTTCTTCTTCCATAGTAAAGTTTGATAAACTGCCACTCCTACTCCTACTAGAAGCAGTGCTTCAAATTTGCTAGTGCCTCACACAATCAGCTTCTTTACAAACGCTGAAGGAAAGACGCAGTGCCGTTCTGGTTGCAGATAGTGCTAGATAATGTACCAACACGCTAACTAATTAGCGAGTCGGGGGTTATGAGTTCATAAAGCGGCTCTTTCACTCTCATCTTAAGCAATGCCGTGTTACAGCACTGATGCCATATAGTCTTAATAATCAGGGTTGCAAGCCCCGTAGGGAAATTTTCCTTCACTCGTAAGTTGGGTACACGTTGCAGAGCTCCATGAAACGTGGTACGTACTGGGTGTCCAAGTCAACCGCTACCCTACAGAATTCCAGACTGGAGTGGAAGCAACTTGGGGGTTATAAGCAAGACCAATTAGCCCCTCGTCGCCGTTTTTCCGTTATAAATTTGCTTTTTAATTAAACATTTGTATTTCTTTGGATATAGGCCTATTCTTTTTTTTTTTTTTGAGCTGCAGGCGAGGCTTTTTCATTATTAAATCGTGCGTTTCATTAGAGAGGTAAGTAATGTTGATACTCGTCGCGCTTCTTCCACGGTGGTGTACTTTCTCCCCCCCCCCCCCCCCTCTGTTGAACATCTGTGAGGCAACACGTGCGTAAATGTATGCCTCCCTCCCGTAATGAATGAACTTTCCCACTTGCACTGGTCATTAAACATAAAAGGGTCTCATAAGCAAGTTGCCAAGTTACTTGTTTATCTAAACAACACCATAATAACCAGACAACGAAATGGACTCTTACACTCTCTAATGTGTAGATGCTTCTTCCTCCTCCCACCACAATACTCCCCAGCTGTTAATATCCGTGGGGGAGGAGGAAGGGGTCATGGGTTTTATCACGTGCAGCACCTGCAAGGGTCGCAGGTCAAGGGGACGCCAAGGTAACAACCCGAGTGGCCCAAGCGCGAACCCCTCCCCCGCATGGTCGGTCACGTCATGGGTCCTTAAGCGAGCCGGGACATCAAAAGAGTTTTTTGGCCCCGAACGCCCAACACTTTCACACCTTTATTAATGATTGTGGAAAGATGACGTACAGTGGACGGCTAGGGTTTGACCCGTGACGTCAGCTTGGCAGTGCGTGATCGGGTGGCTTGGGGGGAAAATAATGATAATGTCTCGAGAAATGTGGTAATGCGATACAGTCGAGGTTTTGCCCCATACACTAGTAGTGGAGGAGGGGAGTGTTGACTGGCACGTTGTAAATCATTGACGTGTGCTGAGCTGTTTCTGATATTTTTGTAAAGGGTTCCAAATTACAGACGTATTACAATTTTTCTCGCAAAAATCAAAGTACAAACTGCATTTTTAATCCAGGTGAAACTACCCTTCCACATAAGTTCAGGCCCTTAAGTAGAGTAAGTAAAGCAAAGGAAAGGATGGTGGTGGTGGTGATAAAGGTCCCGGCAAAAGTGCTGCTAAAATCCCAAAATTAAGGATAAAATTCGCAAGGTCTGACTGAAGGAGAAAGAAATTAATTTCGAGCATACTCTGAAATGTAGAAGCTTTATCCAAAACACGTCGATTTGGACAAAACTGAGTAAAAGGTTTCACAATTTTTCTCCCTTTACACTAAAAGAAAAAAAAGTGGCACACTAAAAAAAAGGTGTGCCTCTGGTAAGGGGTGGGGGGAGGGGTTCAACGAAGGTCCAAAACTTACGATCTCCCAATCTACCCACATCATATTGAATAGCTGACTACGGGTCTGTAGTCGGTGTCGTACGGCGAGCGTACATGCATCGAGGACAAAGTGTCACTGCGCATACCGTAGATGGAGCGCACACCGTGAGTTCATTCGTCATAGTCCGGCAGTGAGTTTCCGGAAGTCCTGAATAGTGGAGGCTGTAAGATGTGTATTGTTTCTGCGCGATAGACACCCCCCCCCCCACACACACACACTGGATCTGATTGCGCGCTGCCTGAGTTGCCACTGCCGTGTGTGCGCTTGAGTTAGATCATTCAGATCGCATGGGCTGGATTATACGAAATTTGTATATTACTCAGAGCACGCAATCGGTAGGCCTCGTACCGGGTGCCATAAGATTAAGTTATTGCAACCAATTCACTTGAGTAAGGTCGCCATTTTAAAAAACGTACGTTTTAAGCTGGTGAGGTTGCTGGTTAAACATAATTTTTACGCCGCAAACGGGTGCTTATCTATATCTGCTTATACTAGCACCAAAGGGCGAAGCGAAACCGTACGTCTCCAGCATGATTCTGTTTTGAGTCATAGGGTATACTAGAGTGTGCGCGGCCTATCTTGAGTTCGCTGCAGAACGAACACAGATAATCGATTGTACGTTTTTGGTAGCAGAGTGCCTTGTTGATATCCAAAATGGTTACAAAAACAATGGCGGCCGTCGATGAAAGCCGCTCCCTCCAGGAAGACGTAACCGCTCATAAAATAATTCCAGGACTCAAGATACGCCGCGCACACAATAGTGTCTTTTTTTTAAAACGAAAATGCAAATAGCAGTTGGTCCTGTTCAGACTTCTTTTTGCCTTTGTAAAATGACCCAAGGGAGGGAAAATTCCCCGAGATTTGAACCTGCTGGTACGAAGATTTTTTTTTCGGGTTCAAGTATCGGGAATTGTAAATTCACTTCAAGATGGACTTCATTGTCGCAGTTTTTTTTTTTCCTACTTTCGCGTCGTTTTTGTCTTTGTGGCGTTGGTAGGTGACGATATGTCGAATTATGAATTTCTGATGCGCGTAACTCTGAATTACTGATTACTGATGGCCGAGTTGCCGTACGTTTGCCACGTATTAATTTTCCGTATAATTTCCGCCAAACGTATTTACCAAATAACCACGTATGCTGTTTTTCCACAGGCATAGGATATCAGGCATTCGGCCTTCCCTAGAATTTTACGAAGGTCATTAAATGTAATTTTCAAGTTTTAGGTAGTAATCATCCGGTATAGTACCGAACCCTATTAAGTTTCCGTAAAATTTCCCATCGCACAAACAACGAAACACCTGCACGGATTAATCATTAACCTCAGCCATCCCCCCCTTTCTTCCCAGAGGCCCCCCACCCCTCCGTCGCCTTCCCCTTAGCACGTACACGGTTAAACTGATGACTTTCGCTGCTTCTAATTCATTTTAACCCCCTCCAAACGAATTAGTACACCTGCTTTGTATTCCAAGGGGTTCTTACGCCTCCAACTTTTACTTTACAAGTTCCATAAAACCCTTGGCCTCTCTCATTGGTCAGCTGTGTGTGTGAGATAGCGTTTAACCTTTCCACCCCCATCGCTAGCCATCTTAATTACCCCTCGGGTTTTATCGGGAAGAAGAAAACCCACGTCCCATTCTCATCATACCATTCCCACGTGCGCGATAGCCGATTCAGGTCTCGGGAGGTAGATTTCGGGTTCGAAAGGGCCTAGGGGTTAATTTGGCCGTTGCTGGGCCATACCTGGGTGTCTTCCGT
>JAHWFP010028759.1:0-13337 GCA_023313725.1 Lithobius niger
TTGAAATTGGTTGCAATGCGCGGAGGCGTGTTTGTGCGCTAGTGAAAAGGACACGTCATCCTAGCTTGATCAATACCTTAATTCCCTCTCCCCCCTCCCTCCATTCGTTCCTTAGTTCGTCTTCTGAAGGCTGCAAAGCACCTATCATCATCAAAGGGTCCTTTCATCTTTGCCGAGCACTTGTTGTGTCATCGCGCGCCAGCCCCCCTATAAGCCGCGGATCGAGGGTTCGATTCCCAGCACAGCCCGCGAGCAATTTATTTCTCCTTTTTCGCAGGCGGTTTTGCCACCCGAAACGTAATCCTATTTTCCTCCGCCTCCAACACTCCTTGAACGTATCGACCTCCCGACCTTGTGGTCCGTTGTTGGGAGTTCTTTAAGAACAGGACCTGGCTGGGAGTCTTCCGTTCTGTCTGTCTAATTGTGTTCGCTTTCGAAGGCTCTTACGGCAGACGAAGAAGATCGAAGAATAAAACCGTATAAAAGCACTTTCAGTACTAATTGAGGATAGATAGTCATTAAGTGCAACAAAGTTAAAGGATCACAACGTTTTGACTTTCAGATCGAAGTCGTTTTCTGTGAGGCACCGTGTAGGACTTTAATAAATTTCTCCACCAAATAAAGATTTGTCAAATGTCAATAGTTCAGAAAATGTCAAATTGTCCACAAAAAAACTGACGGCCCAAGATATTCTAGGTCCAAATTTTCTAGTTAGTTCCCCTCAGAACCAGGAGAGGACAGAAATCAAAGCTAATGAAACGGGAAGATTTCTGTCCTCTCCTGGTTCTGAGGGGTGCTAACTAGAAAATCTTAGGTCGTCATTTTTGTGTGGACCATCCTGTATAAGCCTTTCTTAATGAAATGTAATTTTTTCTCAAAATAGTAGAAGCTTTCTTTATATTAATTTTACACGTAATAAAAACTTTACCCGTAATGTAAACTTTTCTCATTAAAATTAACTTTTTGGGTGAAACATTTCTTATAATATAAAAGTAAAAGTAATATAAAATAAATAATAATAAATAAATATTCGTTGCAGGAGCAACAGGACTAACAAGGGCTGAATAGCCACTAACTGTTAGCCTAAAAAAGATAAAGAGCCTGACCAGATTAGGTCAATTGTCAATAAAAAGTTGATGCAGTGAAAAATGGAAAAATAGATTGATGCAGTGACTGCATGTCCAGTGCAAAGAAAAATAAAATCAATGGCTGCCACAAAATTGGGGCCTCTTGAAGAAGCGAGTCAGATCCATATTCATTAGATGACGCTTGAATGCAAGTACCGTCGGCGCCATAACCATGTGCTCCTCCAGTGAATTCCAGACGGGGACCACCCTTACGGCAAAGAAATTTCTGCGGCAAGTCAATCGTGTCTTAGGTACGCTCAGTTTTAGGCTATGACCTCTCGTCCAATTTACAGTGCTAAGCTCAAATAAAGGAAGATCGACCGAAAGCAGACCACGCAGTATCTTGAAAGCCAGTAAAAGATCGGCCTTTAAGCGGCGCAACTCCAGTGAGTCAATACCTAGTGTTTTGAGCCGTAAATAATACGGCAAATGTTTCATTCCAGTTAGTGACTTTGTAAACCTGCGCTGAACCGACTCCAGATGGTCAATATCCCGCAGAAGGTGTGGAGACCAAACCGGGCTCGCGTACTCCAAAAGAGGTCTAACATAAACTTTAAAAGCACGCAGTTTTGTTTCAGTGCAGCCCGAAGTAAATATCCTCTGAATCAACCCGAGACGACGACCTGCCTTCGCTGTAACATGTGCACAATGAGTCGATGATTTTAAGCTTGAATCGAACCAGACACCCAGATCTTTTACCAAATTAACACCTGGCATGCTGATGCCCTCTATATCATAAATGTAGCCCAGATTTAGGTTACCAATGTGGAAACATTTAGACTTGGCTTCGGAGATTGGAAGTTGCCAGTCCTTTGCCCACTGAGAAACATAGTTGATTTCGGCTTGGATTAGGTCATTATTTAAACTACTTAGGGTAACAGAATGCAGCTTGAGGTCGTCCGCGAATTTTGCCTGCTCAACAGATTCAGAGTTACAGTATAAATCATTCAGGAAGAGGACGAACAGAAACGGTCCCAACACGGAGCCTTGAGGGACTTCACTGATAACGTTAACTTCAGCCGAGCTAGTTGTCCCAAGAATAACCCGATAGTGCGTCCATATAAAAATGCCTTGATCCACGCTAAAAGTTTTCCATCGAACCCATAAGTTTTAAGTTTAAAAAGGAGTTTACTATGCACCACCGATCCGAATGCTTTTTTAAAGTCAAATAGGATTTCATCAGAAGGTACGCCAATATCCAATGCTTGGGTCCAGCAGTCTAATGCAGAAAGTAATTAGAGGGTAGAGGAGCGACCTGGCATAAAACCAAATTGGTCGTCCTTAATTAGGTGATGGTTGGTTGTGTACCAGAGCATCTTGTCACGAATAATTTTCTCTAACACTTTACAGGGGACGACCGTAAGTGCGGTAGGTCTGTAATTGTGTGGATCAGCGGGGTTGCCCTTCTTAAAGATAGGTGTCACATTTGCCGTCAACCAAATATAAGGTTTCCTCGTGTAATAAAGTATTCTCACACTGCAAAGTTTAAATAATGTACTGTTTCTCAGACCATAAAAGTTTTCAATATTACAAACAACTTTCTTAAAACTAAAAACATTGCTGCGAAATTGGAACGCATATAAAACAGGAGAGACAATATCCGTAGGACGTTGGAGTGTCCATCTTGTAACTATTGCTTCATTCCACATCTCGTCGCAAGGTCATCTGGTAGAGAAGCTGTCAGTTCGTTTCTCAGATACAGGCCAGTTGATTCAACGTCGCTAGAATCTTATTTTACCAGAGTAACAATAAAAGGCGTCAGTTTTCCGCACGCGCGGGAACTGGCGTTGACTCGGGAGGCGAAACACGCCATGTCTGCCTCAATCGGCCTTGGCTTGCTGTAGCCATCTGCTTCACCGCTTCACGCTCGTGGAACGCTGTTGCAAGCGGAGGTGTCCCGTGCCCGGATTAATCGTTATCGGGGTGGAATTTTTCCGCATTTTTCCGCATTTTTTTCCGAATTTTTCTGCTAGTTTAAAACCTGTATAGCGTATAATTTTTAACGCGTGTTAACCGAGAAAATAGTTGCGATCAGTCGTTCTCACATGGCCACATGGGGTCGCGACCAGGAACGAGAGATGGAACCTGCGACAATATTATCATGGACACACCCTTTCATGTCGCTCCTGGTATAACTTTTTGCTTTGCACATGACCTTCAACCGTTTGAATCAGAACTTCTTGAAAATTAAATTTTAAGTGCAAAAAATTAGAAGGATAACAGAGCAGCCAATCAGCCTTAAAGCTAGGCCTTGTGACATTATATTTTAATCTAAAGAAGAATCTCCCGTCTGGAACTCTCACCCAATTCCCGCTTACTAGGCTGACCCCTCTACCATTGTAGTAGCCGAGCTTAGAAGCTGTTCAACCTATCTTAGTGGTGTCCTCAGGAACCGGTCATTGTTTGTGGCGGGGGGGGGGGGAAGGGGCAGGATAATTTTTTTCAGGTCCCGTCAAGAGGGGGAGGGAAATGAGAAACTGACCAAACTGGAAGAAAAAGTCATTTTTGAACCTCGTAAAGGGCACGTTTAGAAGTCAAAATTTCTAAAAACTCCTTAGCTTTCCCCCCAAGATGTGGGTGTTTACAAGGTTTTGAAGCTATTAGTTACAATACTGAAAGTATAGTTTTTTTTCCAATAAACTTTGTAGAAAAAGCCTTGCCCCTTGGTTTCTTGGCTTCTTCGTCAGGTGCAGACTATGTTATGAATGTGGGCATGCAAACAAACGGTGTGTTCATCATTCTTATTGTTATTGTATGACACTTGAATCAAAATGACAGTAAGGAACATTGTTGTTTTACACAACATGTTTAACCCAACGTGTGTGTCTTTTCGTTAAAAATGAGGCACTAGTGGGAATTTGTCGGTACCGACTGCTACTTATTTAATTTGGCTACAGCACTAACCTTGGCTACAGGAAATCACCTGCAGTCTCAATAGGCATGCAAAAAGTGCATTTTTCTTTTGCGGGGAGGTTTCATCATTTTTGGACCTTGGTGAGAGGGGGGGGCGCCACCCTCACCCCCCAGCCGGGACCCCACCTGGGCGGGGGGGGGTCATCGAACATTTGGTGGTGACATTTTCACAGGGTGTCTACCAGCCATGAAAGTCAGGAAATTAGAAAGTAGGTCAAGAAGTCAGGAAATTGGATGTTAGGTCAGGAATTTTCACCGCTGGTAAGTGAGGACGATGTCATTTTCTCTTCAACAGGCTAACGTTTGGCATGTGAGTCAAGAAAACGCACAAAAAAATATCAGGAAAAAGTTGGGAATTTTCAACTTTTTGGTTCTTGGTAGACACCCTGTTTAACTTCCTCCGCTTCCACCCTCCCCTTGTAGGGACAGAGATGTGGGGACAGAAGACCTAAACATTTACCTGACGAAAATGTAGAGGTTAAGGGGGAGTGGGCGGCCCTAACGTGATGAAACTAGAGTGTGTGGGAATCAATAATAAAGAAGAGACTTGGCTGGGTTGAATATTTGATGGTTCATTACTGTTGGATGTTATATACAGCCTCGCCTGCCACGACTTAAGCCAAACAGTTCTTAATTATGACAATGTGATGAGTAAGATACAATGATTGACAGGGACATGAAAGTTTAAATGTGGCGGACTGGGGAAATTGGGGGAGGAAAAGGAACAAATTTCTAATAGTAAGGCCCAAAGATTACTTACGGGAAGTTTTAGGGTGGAATGCTGGTTTTGGAATGACTAATAATATTTGATTACTTAAAATTAACAATATGTTGGCAAGGCTGAGCGCATGCTTAACAATTGGTTTGAGTTCGGCATGCACAACAATATAGTGACTTGAATTTCAATAATAGAGGCAGGGCACACTTAAGATCGTCATCCAGGCTCAGCTCAAGGGAATCAAGATGCTGGGTCAACAGTCCCAGCATCAGTTCGTCCAATATTGACGTTAACAGGAGCTGAGGCAGGATGAGTCACTACACCCTTTCCCGGCTTAAATAATGACCAGTCCTTAAAAGTCACTAACAAATCTACAAGGAAGGAAATCAACTTACTTCTTTGCTTCCAAATAAGAAATAATGCAAGCTAGAAATGAACAATAAATTACTTGGTTATAGCGTGCGCGGCCTATCTTGAGTTCGCCCCAGAACGACACAGATAATCAATTGTATGTTTTTGGTAGCAGAGTGCCTTTTTGATATCCGACATGGCTACGCAAACAATGGCGGCCGTCGATGAATGCCGCCCCCTCCAGGAAAACGTAGCCGCTCGTAAAATACCTGCAGGACTCAAGATAAACTGCGTACACAATCAAGGGTCAGTTAACGAAGCAAACATTAGCATTAACGACTGGTGTTGCGTTTTTTTTGTTTTGTTTTGTGTGTGTGGCGCCCAAAACGCTTTCTCACTTGTTTGTGACCTTTAGAACGGGAAGCAGCCCTTGGTAGAATCATTCTCATGCCTGTGAAAAGCACCGGTGGTTAATTTCCAAACATAATGTAGGAAGTTCTACATCGCTAAGGTAAAGGAGAAGAAGAAAGCAGAAGAGACTGATGCCGAAATAATTAGGGACGTCAGACGAGCAATTTGACCGAATCCCGCCATGCATAACCTTGACGTTTCCAAGCGATCCCGAAGGCCTCTGCGAAGAACACGAATGGGAGGTTATGGCACACAAATTCTGTCTAAAAGGGATTCCGAAATTATTTAAGGAAACGCCAAGGAACAGAGAAAGAAAGAACCTTACCTACCCCCACCGTCCCCATTGGAGGCAGAAGGATCGGGTAGGGTAGGGTTCACGAGTGGTATGTGGAAGGTGGAAGGGTTGGGGAGGAGCTTGGAGGGGGAGGGGGGGTTGCCGTTAACGGCTTTCTCGTTGGCTGTCTAATCTTCTTCAGGCCTGCCGCGTAATCAGAATAAAGCGTCTCAATATCCCGTTTGGAGTGTGACAGCTCACGGGGGCCAAGAGTGCCACCGATGCCTGCCATCAACACGACAAACTAAAAATAGCAGTGGAGGAATCAATGTTTAGAAGAACGTGATCCTCCCCCCGCCCCACCACCCCAAGCCCCCCCCCCCTCCCACCGGAAAACACGACGCAATACAGCAACACCACCATTAGCTAGGAAGTTGGGGGTGGAGGGGGGTGTGTATCTTCGTGGTGTGTAATGAGTGAAAGGCCAGAGGTTGTGGGTTTAAATAATGGATTGAAGCTGAGTGTCTGCAACGATGTCTACGAAAGCCTTCCTGCATATACGAGGTCGCTTCAGCCGTATCTTCCACAATGCTGAAAATACAGGAACGCGAAGAGGCTTGCTATGTGTTGCCATCTGTTGACAGATTTTGTAAACCTTACCAGTTTTACATATTCGACGCTTGGCGTCAAGAGATGGAGCTGCTCACCAAATTTCCTGTCTCTTAATCATTTTAGGCGGTGCTGGGACTCCTTGCCATTGGATTGGACCTGTCGTTTGTTAAGAGTTTAAAAAAAATCACAATACGCAGAAATCGGTACTTAACTCATCATAACTCTTATTGGGGGAAAAGACGTTTCAGGCCGTGCGGGCCCGGGTACCACGGATGAAGCTGCATCCCAACCCCTCCCCCGTTAAGGTGCATCCCAACCCCTCCCCCGTTAAGGGACCCAACCCTGATCGTGTCAACAGACGGCAGACGGACACCACCATCACAAGCGGGCATAGCAAAAGTATGCCATTAGTTGGGTTTCGAAACAGTGACGTCACCAACTGTGGCATCTTGGGTAATCTCGTCCGTGTATACTTTGCTACCGGAACTAGCTCTGCTACATCTCTGCGCGTGGCATTGAATGGACCGAAGTAACAGTCGAACGTCCCTGGTACGACCTATCCATATGGAGAGGGGGAACGTCGTAAAGGAGGGGGGGGGGGGGAGGAATCGAACAGTAAAATTGTGCAAATTTGTTGCTGATTATTTGGCATTTTAACAAGGATTGGATACTAAATATGGAATGACGCTAGTACCTGGGCTCTCCCAACTCCTCACTCGTACGCTGGCAATGTACTGGGCCATGACTGGATGCGCCAAAGTAGAACAAATTTAAAAAAATAATTTAAGTTTGTTTGTCCCCTCCCCCAACGTCCGTAGGAGAATAATTGCCCATTCCCCAACTGGGGTTGGCTGTCGCCAATACTGAAAAATAAACATTAAGAACAGATAAAAGCACCAGAAGAAATGGAGAAAAAAAACAGGTCAATAAAGTGCATAAGACGTTTCGGGGCCATCTGTATCCTGTTATCAGACAATACAGATTAAGCAAATAGCGTTAGGTCGTGAAAATTGCACTTGGGAAGAACCCACAACAAACTGAAAAATATTGAAAGCACAAGTTAAAGACTTAAAACTAAAAAGTGAACTCAAGTAAGAATGGAACAGACAACAGGAGACCTTGAACTCCCTTTCTGCAGACGCAGGTTGGAAGTGATGGGAGGCTGAATTTTGCAGCAATTTATATGGGTGAGGTCTACGCGGAATTGAAAGTTTATAATAATAATAATCATAAACTTTATTCAGAGAGTGTTGCCAAAGGTCTATAAAGTTCTTGTGTGGCAACCTACTTGGTCTTAATTTTACAATAAAAAAAAGAAATATACGTACATAAAAATTAAACAACTAAGAATGAGAAAAACAATCAGTCAATTAGGTACACAAAAAAAAAAAAAAAAATTAATGCAAACTTAGTTGTCAATTAGCCACTCTTTGAAGTATAGTTTGCTATTGAGCAGTTGGAAACAAATTCTTGGGAGTTGTTTGCTTCGGTCAAACTCTGGTTATGGACAGGCGGGCGTTGGGAAAGCATGCAAAGGGTTTCGAGGTTTAATCTGGACCGATATTGTCGTCTACAGCAGTGAGATAAACAAAGTTACATCGTATCAGTCGTTTAACTAATTATTCTTTCCGTCTCGTGTTTATGAGCGATGATGAAGACTTAAAAGTAACTTTTAAGCAGTCAGGTGAGGAACAAGAGGAAAGTGGTGAAACCTTACATTACGGCTTTCACAGTGAAACCTTAGATATCTCTGTAGGATCTGTTTGTTGAAATGGCAACTACAAAAGTTCGAAGTGTTCAACGCAGGTTTAGAAACATGATCTGTTTATTTTGAGAGGATCTCGTTATTATTTACAATCTTTGACATTCCTGACAAGCAAGTTGGAGTATTGATAAGTAGCGTAGATCGGAAAACTTATGGCTTACTTGGAAATTTACGCGCACCTAAATCAACGAGTGGATTGGTACTCGCTGAGATTGACACATTTTTGAAAGATAATATGTGCCCTAAGCCCATTTTTATCTGTGAAAGAGTTGTTTTCAAAAGAGAGACCAGGCTCCAGGCGAGTCCATATCTATCGTAAGTAAATTAAAGCATTTGTCATTGCTTGGCGAGTATAAAGACCATCTTACAATCACATTACGGGACCAAGTTATAGCTGTGTTATGTAGCGCTGAAACGCAAAAAGAGCTTGTGGCTATGAAGAGAGCAATGTGGTCAAAGCCTGTGAGCCTGCACTTGCTTGTGAGAGGACAAAAATAAATGCTGAAGGTTTTCATGGCTCCTCAGCTCATAAGTTAGCAAGCACATGCATGTTCGAGCGATGTTGCCTTTGAAACCAAAGCCGAGGTCCTACCACTGAGCCATGCTGACGTGGCCCCAGTATTGGTGGCCCAGCATTGACGCAGATTTAGAGAATTTTATAAAAACCATGCCAGCTAAGCAGAAACCTAGATTTGAAAGGAATTAAGTGCATTTGGGAAAGGCTAACTACAGTATGGCCTCGGATAACCGTATATTTTGTGGATCCATGTAATGGAAAAATTTTTCTAGTCATTATTGAAGCATACTCAAAATTCCTGTTTATCTTTGAAAGGAAGTCTACAAGGCGAGCAATATTCATAAATTTCGGGACTTATTTGCCACGTACAGGTTTTGCAAAACACCGATGTCCGATAACGTCTTTAATTTCGTTTCAAATGAGTTTACACAATTTATGAAACAATGTTGTATAAGGCATATCACAAACAAAATACCTTTTGTTCCTGCAAGTAATGGTCAGTGTGAGATACCTGTAAAATCTTTTAAGAGGTCGCATAAAGTTAGCCTAACTGCAGGCTTAAGCACTGACGACACAGTGTTAAACTACTTAATTGTAGCTTGAACTTGACCGCATTAACGAGTGGATAGCCAGCATCCAAGTTTTTCCTCGGGAAAAAATGTATGCACTAAATTACACCTGCTAATTCTAAGTAACCAAGATGTGGTTGAGGAGAGAGTGGACTGCCAAGTCCGTCCTCATTTAATATACCTTGCAAATCTTTTGAAGTTGATGAGGTGGTATACTACCGTAATTTTCGTTCGGCTAGCAAAGTTTGCTGGTTGCTGGGGATTATTAATACAAGAATATACAATTTCAGATACGTCAAAGGCACGAGTGATGATGATCAGAAAACACGTCGACCAATTGTGTTCTCGCTTAAAAGCATCCGATCAGGGTGAAGATGATTTATAGTACTTGACTGCACGAGAAGCCAGGTTTAGGACGATTTTGCCAGTCATCGTGAACTGATCCCAGACCCAAGATCATTGGTCCTAAATTTACTGCCGCGAATGTGTACATTGCCAGGCAGACAGCAACAACCTGACAGTCCGCCATTTTTGTCGCCACAAAGAGGTGTGCGCCGTCGAGAGAGTATCATTGGCGTCCGCCATTACTTTCTCCACTAGTTTTTCTTTCATCGGAGGTTAAGCACTACTACTCCCGTTGCTACCTCCCGACAACGTGCTGTGCTCGTATCATGATAATGCGTCTGGATAAAACATTCCTCCAATGAGTTCGGTTGAACTACCCGAAGGATCACCGGCTAAATTGAGAAGTAGTGGACATAAAGTTAGAGCCCCTGCACTACTTAATCTGTAATGGATGTGCTGCATTGGATGGAGGGTTATCACCCATAATATTTTGTAATTTAGCTTATGATTTGGTTAGGTTCTTTCTTATGTCCTCTGCATATAGAATGTGAGTCCGTTTCTTTTGTTTTTGGTTGAGGGGTGGGGTTTGTTTAGGTAGTTAATTAATAATTTTATTAGCATTTATATTCGGTTAACAAATTTGTTATACAATAGTGTCCTTGTCTATAAAAACAGGATTGGGATTTAGTAACAACATGTACGTTCTAAAATAATTTGTTTATGTTTCTTGTGAGTGCTTATTGTTAACTTTAACTAGAGGACGCATGAAGCACCTCTTATGCCGTAGTTACCTATTGTCTTTGCATTATGTAAGTTATGTGACCATAAGTATTAAAAGGGTACAGCACCCTGAAATGACGCGCATGATCCCGTATTCTAAGTTCTGTGTGGACGTTCTTTATTTTGCCCATTAAGGGCCAGTTACTTGGCTACTTTGCAATATAACATGATGTTCCTAACCTAAGTCGCACCGACACTTCAAACTTGTTCTTAAATGCTGGATTAATTTCCCAATCTCTCTGTGTGACGTCTCTGATAAAGCATTGGACTCATTAGGTCTTCTAGGCAGCTTTTCCACTAGGTCCACCAATTAAAGATGGCAGACCAGCAGTCTCAACCATTAACCGTCAACTATTACCCGTCTCAACATTTATCGTCTTATATAGCAAAAGTCTGGCCTCGCACCGGGCAAACACCCGGCGGTAAACAAACCCCGGGTGATGCTGGGTTTTATGACAAGTGTGCAATAAAACAGTAAATGAACGTTTCATCCAAGGCGGGAATGGCACTAGCAAGTCACGGATGGCTTAAATACATGTCTTCATGTCAAAACTGAATCGAACAAATATTCACATATGAAAGTAATATAGGTGTCAACGAAAAGTTTTTAAGGTATGTCAAACATTACAACTTCAAGAAACGTACTGCCTCCCTTGAAAATGAAGTCTGTGCAACCTAAAGAAAAATTAATATTCATTCAATGACAATTGAAATTGATAAACAGATCACTGCACAGAACCACCTGTATACGCAAACATCCGTCATCGCATTCTGGGACTATAAGACCAGTGTGCAGCCATCTGCAGTACCTGTATTCTATGGCGGATATCAGCCAATCAGGATGGCCGTAGCCAGGGTAGATCTCCTTTGCGTCCTTGCTTTTTGTCTGTAAGTACTCAGGGAATAGACGATTAGTTTCGTGTAACAAGTACTCAATTCCAATTTATTCCTTACTGCTCAGCTAGGGGACTAAGGACAGAGCATAACGAATTAGGCATCAGTTCAAGACAACCTCGTTCTGACCCTTGTAGCCCAGACGGTTCCAACCTTTTTGCTCGGACTCCCAACACCAAGTGATTCTATCGCTTTGGCCCAGCATTTATATGGGTCGAGAACAATCGATACTGCCTCAGGCTTTACGTCACGTGAAGGGCATATTGTATTGATCCGGTTCTTGCTGGTCTGAACAACAGGTACCGTTTATGCAGAGCTGCTGGCGCTCTGCCAAGTCCCAAGTTTGGTGGTAATTGAGAGGGCGCACAGCCACTTCACGTAATGGCAAGGTGCACCGCAAAGGGTTGGCTTCGCGATGCATCTTGCATCACACGTAACGCACGTTACAGGTCTGCTGGATCCGACCCTCTTGTATAAAACCCCAGCACTGTAAATAATCGATAGCACATCTCACAGACCAAAGCCAGAAGTCACTACGCTCTTCGAGAGGTTGAGATGCACGTCAGCGCAGCAAAATGTCATGCCGGGCAAAATCGCAGGTGGTAACAAAAACTTGATTAACTTTGAAAATATTCTTTAGGACATTATTCTAAATTTAAAGTTCAAAGTTAAATTCGACTAGCTTTGGAGTTAATATGGGGACACAGATTTCGGCACCATTGGTTTCTAATCTCCCCCATATTTCTAAGGGCTCTAAGGGTCCCTTCGTAAAAATCCGGCTATTTTATTTTTAACCCTTGCATGTTAAACTTTATCTAATGTAATTCACATGGAATTTTCTTGGATGTAGTTAGTTGAGCAACTCGGTTTAAAACTTAACTTCAACAAAGGCTTTTGATCACATATGCAGAAAATAGCTGGAGTTTGATTGTCTAAACTTTTATTGTTGAAACAAATTTTGATTGTTTATGTACTGTGTGGTAAACAAAGACTTTGACTGTTCTCACTTATATGCTAGACGCTCACGGTACACAGAATCCCCCCAAAACCAAAACTGGTATAAAAAAAGCCGCCAAGTTTCCAAAAAGGGTCCGCCTTTCATAGTAGTGATATCATTCAACCAGGGAAAGGCTGCCAAGGTTAATCCTATTAGCCAAGTTAATCGCACCGAATAATAGTTCGAAAGTTAAATGAAAACTGGAAGATTGTTACTAGCGGTAGCAATCTTCAAGTTTCCATTTAACGTCCAAAGTATTATTCGGTGCGGTTAACTTGGGTAATAGGATTAGCCTTGGCAGCCTTTCCCTGGTTGAATGATATCACTACTTTCAAAGACCTGCCCTTTTTGGAAACTTGGCGGCTTCGCTTATACCAGTTTTGGTTTTGGGTGGATACCATAACTTTTTTAGGCCTGTGAATATAAAGAATCCCACTGTCCAATCGTCATCTCTATACCTTTTGTCGGGAGGTATTTTATGTCTATAAATTTTTTCATTCATAATTTCCACATTTGCCATTGCCCAATTTGCCGTTACATCAGCCAAATGGGCACGGTTTGGTTTATTGTATGCCCATGTTCAAATGCTTAAGTTTGTTCAATCCCAATTTTGAGCGCACTGGCTAAAAAAAACACTGATTTTCGTTCGATTCGCTCACTCAATCATCGTATCCCCCTTTAGTTGCCCCTCCTGAAGTTGGAATTGCTCACTTAATCACAATTAATCTCATCTACTTAGCCGATCGTCTATGTGGTGGCATCACACTAGCGTAACCATCAAACTCGGCACATTACTAAGACATACTTCTTTGAAAAAATTTACTTTTTTCCTATTTGACTGGACCCTGCCCTCATGATCGGCTTTGTGTTTCAAATTTTACTGGCCATTGTAGATTCCCAGTCTCATTTCTGTTGCAACTTCCGTAGTTTAGTTACCATGATGTATTCACATACCTTAGCAAATAAAACTCACTGATCACATAATACTTCACTTTTCAAATATCACATAATATAAAACTCACTGAACGGTATCTAACGAGCAACCAAGGTTAGTTTATTTACCA
>JAHWFP010028759.1:24457-36663 GCA_023313725.1 Lithobius niger
GGGGGGGATGGCA
Source organism: Lithobius niger (assembly GCA_023313725.1). NCBI lineage: Eukaryota > Metazoa > Arthropoda > Chilopoda > Lithobiomorpha > Lithobiidae > Lithobius > Lithobius niger. The sequence continues at coordinate 24,471 of JAHWFP010028759.1, forward strand.
ACATTGAAATTAAAGTCTTGTCTTCCCCAACCAAAGTTTCCATTCGACTTTGTTTTACTTTACCTTCCCAAATTATGTCCTTACCGTTTCCGATTAGAGACCATGGAGACACGATCGAAACCTGTAGGTCTTGGCAGCGAAGGGCAAGCCACCATCTGATTGGTGGATTTTGCACAGTACTATACCTTTTGAGCTCCAATGGGCTGCCACTTTTTGAGTGGTTCATCTTTCGCATCAACAGTCTACTTGTAGGCCGAACCCCCAAGCAGACGTTAAAAAAAAAAAAGACGGTGTTCGGAGCCTACCTATAAAACCTTTAAGAACGTCTATTTTAATTCTGATCCTCTATTTTTGCCAAAATAACGAATATAACCTATAAAAATTTATATTTTTAACAGTTGGTTCCGGAGCAGTGTGTTTCTGAATTGCAGTCTCATTTAACTTTCAGTTATTAAACGAAGTGGGTTTACTAGCCATGCCTTTTCGGGGCCTCACCTTTTCGTGGAGCCCGAGCGCAGGATATTCAAAACTTGGATATCGGCAGGGTACACTTAAACCCCGGGAAATAGTAATTGACGTTGAGTCGCAAACCGAAAAAAAATTTAAATTATTTTTTATTATTATTTTTTATTTTTTATTTTTTATTAACAGTACTTTAAAATTATAGTCGTAGTTTAATAATATCTCCTAATGTAAATAAAGAATAAATCACAGTCGGAGCAGTCATCTTTTCTTTTTCTTCCTTTTCTTTCTTTTTCAGATTATTGTATCGTGTTTCCTTACAAAGCCAGTCTTTTAATGCACACTGTTTGTTTCGGATATCCTGATACAATCTAGACCTGCAGTTGGAGCAGCGTTACGGCTGCTCACACATATTCTTGGTTGCGGTGCATCTTTCAGATATCAACCATGAGAGTGTCTAACGTGGCGTCTTGCCAGCATGTGATTTGTGTAGTTCGATGATCGTTCTAATCTATGGTAGCATTTGATTTTGATGGTAGTTAAGCATGATCGCCAAGTCCCAACGCGCACCGCAAACGTTGTGAGGGGTCAACGGGAACCACGAACAACGTGCGACGACAAGGACGCGAGCGACTTGCAAGTAGGCAGAGTCTGGCAACATCTACCACTACCTAGAACTTGCGTGCACCAAGCGAAAGGAATGCACAACGGCAATTCATTTAACGAAACAAACAAGCCAAGACTTCCTTAATTATTCTGCGAAACTTTGGTGCGACGGTCCACGCGCACCTGGGAGCAAGCTGTAAAGGTTAAGAATACCACCGCCACTAGATGGCGCCATGGTATTTTCGTTCGCTTTTCGATCGGTGATAGTACCACTTCAATGATCGTTGCTGAAAAAAAAAATCAACCGATATACCAACCGTGGAAGTCTTCAAACGGCTTTTTATTTTGTGAATTATTTATCCACACTCCTTTTCATTTAGAGAGAAGGCCGAACGTCCCAGGAAATTGAGCTGCTACCTAGCGCCATTGAGTGAGAGCGGAGAGCGAAAGAAACAAGAGTGAAAGGGAAAGAGAAGGCGCGTGCCACGGCTCTTCGCGCGCCACCTGTGGCGACTGTCGGAGGCTATTGAGCGACGACCGTTAATAAATTGCTTGCCGGTTAATGCTCATTAAGGCAGTGGCTGTAGTATGATGGGGGAGGGGGGCGCGGGGGCGAAGGCGGGTTGAGGGGGGTGGAGGAGAGAAAAGGAGAGGAGATGAAACCGATGACATCAGGTCCACCAACACCTAATGACCCACACACCGACTTAACGCCTGGCGGATTGAGAAGGAGAGCCGCAAATCCACTGACCGCGCTTTAAAAAAAGAGTGTTGCTTGCCTCATCTTTCAATTTTAGATTGGCTTTTGTTAACGCCTTGATTATCTCGGGATCAGGGTAATGAGCAAAAGGAAGCTCGTTTATCTTCTCTTAGAATTAAGATCTCCATTTTAACGTTTCACTTAAAGCAATGGGTTGGATACGGTCGACCAGGCCGGCTGAGATGAAAGCTGTTAGTCTCACTGTTATCTCAATTGACCTTGGGATACGAATTACTAATTCGGCCGATTCTGCTTAGAGGTTCTGTTTGCGGTATTTTTTTGCTACTCGTAGCGGCATTGGTATACCGATCAGTTTCCCGTTTTGAGTAAAGCTTTATATGACGATAGGACTGAGAGCTCACAGGCTGTTTGGCACCGTTTGGAATACGTGCAGTGTGCACTGGTTGCCTGACTTGTCTTCCAGTACAGTGTCTGCTGTACAGCTTGTTTCTTTTTTTTTTCTGATTACGCAGTGCCATATGGACAAAAATTTGACTTAGTTAAGTTTTCCTAAGTGTTGCTTAATAAATACTTACTAACTCAAATTTAATTAGCGTTTAGTGCGGTACTTAGTGACCATAGTTCATGTGGCGTATTGAGAAACATGCGGCTAAAGATGCTACCCAGTCGCAACCAGTCTTCTGCCACTCCCGCCACTCCTAAATACGTCGAGGCTCACACCTCTGTCGCGTACTGCAACAGCGATTATAATCTAAATCAAGGAAAATTGGAAATAAGCCATCAGCGAAAATTATATATTAGAAATAACGTAGTTCAGCAAGCCACCTTTATGCACTTATGTTTCGTCGGAGTGGCATGAACCGGATTCGAACCGGCAACCCAGTTCGTCCCCAGCTCACTTCCAAATAGCGCCTTAACCACTTTAGCCTCATCCTCCACTGGCATAAAGCTAACTCACTGAACCCATTATCTAGTGTATAATTTTCGCTGATGGCTTATTTCCAATTTTCCTTAATATCATTTACAGCGATTTATGTCTATTTATTTTTCCTTCATTGAGCCTTATGAGTGTATGATTTGTCTTCCCTTTCCATTGCCTATGGCCGGGAACATTCGGTCGAATGAAGTCCTGGTCACGGTTGTGACCGTTATAACGGGTTTAGTAAGTTATCTTTAAGCCAGTGGAGGATGTTGCCATAGTGGTTAGGCACTATTTGCAAGTGAGCTGGGGACAAACTGGATTTCCGGTTCGAATCCGGGTCAACCACTCCGACGAAACGTAAGTGCATAAAAGTGGCTTACTGAACTGCGTTATAATGTATGGTGTCTAGTCTAGTCTTTGAGGCCTATTTTAGGTTTTAAGCTTAATTGTCAGCTTTTAGGCCTAATTTTACCTGCCGTTTTAATTTCGTAAGTAGCAGCTAACAGAGAATCGGGTTGGATAGTAATCATATTCATTTATACAACACGGTGTGCCTCCCGGTACACAGTTAGTATTCGGACGCACCACGTATATACATCAATGGTAGCGATCAAAGTACCGGGAGAGACTCTCTGGAGGGACGTCATAATGTAGTGTTGTTGATGAAGTCAGCAGCGACTCGTAGCAACTTGACGTTGCCGTGGCAACATGATTTTAGGCCTAATTTACAGTTTTTAAGGCCTAAATTTTTTTTAACTGCCGTTTTAATTTCGTAACAGCTAACGGATAATTTGGTTTGTTGAGAATATTTTAAATAAAATAAAGTTAATGTGTGTCATTGACGAAATTTTTTTGTTTTTACGGTTGCATGTTATCCTTAGGGTTTAAATGCGACGATCAAATGTTACCATGTATCCGAATCGTCTTAAATTGAAAAAAAAGCGATGGACGAATGGGCAATAGTCTTCTTAGCCGGTAAGGCTGTACAGAAGACTAAATCGTATGCGCGTTTCGTTTGGTGTGTACATCCATCAAAATAAAGGTTTGATATAGGCAATGTCATGAACCTTATTTTTTCCCCCATACGCGAGGAAGCACAACAGTAGAAAGTTGGCACTCTTCTGGTGGCTCCTCAACAGTTAGATATAGTTATGCCTATATTTGTGTGATTAGGCGTATAATTTGCTAACTCATTTTTTAAAAACAGGTTAGGATAGGTCAGTTGCCTCGGGCCGAATTTCACTGGGCTGGGTCCCGAGTTTCACCAGGGTACGTGTTTGTTTCCTATACCTTGCTTCCTAGGGAACCGTAAGTAAAAAGACCAAACGTGGCCCAATACGCGAAGTGAACAACCTACATAAACATGGCTTCACTACAGTCCCCGGATGCGATGATGTGTGTTTCATTTGGGGCCCCACGCACTAGGCAGCCAAAAAACCACGGCGACTTGCGCCGCTGGCACGACCGTTTTTCCACTATTATTTTCAATCACGTGGAGAAAAATGAATACTGAGCAAACATTGTCGCCCTGTAGTCGCCTGCACTCTGCCCGGATTCGCTACGACTGACTGGCCCAGGCGGCCTAGTGCGTGGTGCTACATATACCGTAAGCATTCTTATTGGACGCAGTGACCTGGTCGCCCGGCCTGGCTCCCTAGTGCGCGGGGGCCCTTATATGGCGTCAGGATACTTCACACCCAAGGTCGATTGGGATAAAGGCTTTTTTTTTCTTGGTCAGCCTGCATTCCACCACCGCGTGAATGAACCAGCACGGGAGTTACGACCACAGTGCCAAACACTAAGCATGGAAATTGAAATTCGGCTTGGTGCCCTGGAATACAGCAGAGAATGTTTTAACAGCCGGATTTTAAAATAGCCATCTCAAGACCGAGCGGCGAATTTGCGAACTGTAGTTCAAGAGGTTTTTCAAAATCTGCCAACTGATGGCGGCACTTGATAAACTTGCGACGCCGCTATTTGTGTCGCCTTCTAGCGAGGCCTACAGAAAGGAACGCATGTACTGCCTTTACTTTACACAGCTTTCTTTAGGTATATACGGTTGGATTTTCCACAAACTTGAAGGCATAACGTATGTGATACGTGTGATGCATTTTACACTCGTATTGTTTGTTATGCCTGTAAACAAACAAAAATGAAAATAAATCTCGTCGACTATGATCATATGACTCGCCAACATATAGCTCCTTCGTATAGCAGCGTCATTTTGTGGCGGCCATATCGTGTATCCTTCAAATACGGTTATAAGTTCGACTGGATAGTGGTAAGTAACATTGCCAGTTTAAAGCTGACCTGGGGTACTCCACAGATCATCTTTAAACTGGCAATGTTACTTACTACTATCCAGTCGAACTTATAACAGTTTTTGAGGGGTACACGATATGGCGGCCACAAAATGACGCTGCTGTACGAGGTATGTTGGAGAGTCATATGTTTACGTTTGTGCGAGGTTTATTTTCTTTTTTGTTTGTATAGTAGGTATAACAAACTGTACTAGGGTAAAATGCATCACATGCGTCACATGCCTTCATGTAACTTTTATAGTTAGTGATTTAAAGTGTCGTTGTTATAACTACGTCTGAAAATGACAGATTAGAGTATGAGTAGCATCGTAGTAGATATAGTGAACAGGTTTTCAAAATGTTGTAAGATAACCATGCCAGTTTGCACGCTACCGTTTGTTTAATTTTCCAGTGTTTTGTAAGGTATTGTTTTAACCACAATTTGAAAGACAAACCGGGTGTACGTTTCCTATTTTACCAACAGATGGCGCCAATTAATGGCTTCCACGTGGAAAAAAAAGTATGTGTGCTTAGATTGCCACGTTTTACTTTAATCACCGACGATATATGGTGAACTGTGTTTACCGCACAAGCAGATTCACGGCTTAAGGCGCCGCCAGATGTGACACTTTTCGCTTTGAGATACATGGGATGGCATCCGCCGTAAGTAAGTAGTAAGTAAGTAAGTTTATTCATCCGACACAAATTACAAAATCAGGCACAAAAGCAAACACTCATTCCACAAGAGCTGATGCTCGCGTGTGGTTTGAGAGCAGCACACAAAGAAAAACAATTAAACTGGCACTTTTGCAAACAAAATCAAAGGTTAGGCACCAAAAATAAAACTACATCGAAATAAACAAAAAAAAGACAATCGAGATGATTATCATGGATTGTCATGGACAATTATCACGGAGTGTAAAATGTTGAAGAAAGTCAAGTCCGACGAGTAGGGTAAAACACGCATAGCTACAGTTAAACTGTGATACTTTTTGCAAAATTTATCCTAGCACAGGGAAAAGTTTGAACTAATTTTCCAATAGCTGTTCAATTTTATAAATTGACTAGCTGGACCCGTGCATGCTGCACGGTGGTTGAATTTCCTGGAGTTAGCCTCTCCCGGTGTTTCGTCGTGTTAGAAAAGTAACTGGTGCTTTCAATTTCTGCTCCCCCCTACTCACACTCCCCAACCCTGTCCATGATCCCCCGAGTGCCCCCCCCCCCCGTAACCAATTGCACGCTCTCCGGCAGTGTAGGCTTAGTACACCGCCCCACCCTTCCTCCGGCACCCTCGGTGTTTGTTTTACCCCCTCCCCCCCAACCCCCTGCCACCCCATACCCCACTCCACGCCCTCCGGCGCATCGTGGCTTTTTGAATTTCTTCCCCCCCCCCAATCTGCACACTCCCGCTCCCTCTCAGTCTCCCTCCCCCCCCCCCACCGATCTCCCTCCAACAGTGGCGGGTCTGTATACCTCCCTGCCTTTCTCCCCAGCCCCCAGCCCCCAGCCCCCCTGGTGTTCGGTTATAATTTTTTTAACCCCCCCCAAAAAAAACCCATCCCCTCCCTGTACCTTCCCGTATTCCCCCTTCTGCTTGATGCGCACATTCACTAAGCACTTATTGTGATCTCCCCTTCTCATCCTCCTTCCCCTCCCCTCTTGACGGTTTTGAGGCGGCCCCATGGACCCGAGCAAAGCGAGCAGCATTAGCCGAGTGGTCAGCGTCCTCGTGTCCAAACAAAGCGAATGATGGTTAGAATCCCACTACTGACCCATACAATCCTTAAAAAAAAAGTATGTGAAATTAATTCGTGCAACTAAAGGTTAACAGGACATTTCGTCGAAATTTTGACGCAGCCCCAAAAAAGACGCTTACGTGTGTTTTATTGAATCCTTAAAAAAAATACTATTACTGAGTAAGTCAGCTTTCAGTTTGCAAACACCTGCTGTACGTTAATGTCCGTGATTGTTTCCGTCAACTTTGAAACAATTCATGTGTGTTATCTTTAACAACAGAAGAGGGCCCAGTGGGGTAATAATTGTTGCTATTTTGAAACAATTCCGCTCAGCTCTGAAAGCCGGCATTCACGAAATAAATAGACCATTCTATCGTTAATAGCTGCCAATTTCGAGGCCAACTCGAAATTAGCAACGTAGCTTAGTTTGTTTTAAAACTATGTGCATTTAGCTGAAACACGGATTCTTTCATTTTACCCATCAACAATAAACTGTTCGGGCGAAACTTCGTAATACATAACACGTGCTCCAAGAATTGTTAGGCATCGTAGCAAAGACAGCATGCGCACGAAGAATGAAAAAAACGTTACTTTTAATTGTCGGCTGCTGCTGATGCTGATGATTAATTCCTGAGGTTGGGTATTATATTAGTAGATGTCTGCATCTTTTTTAAGATAGACAGCTTTTTCAAATTTGTGGCAACCTGCCCAATACATGCATTGCTTTCGTCGTACAATTTCGAAAGAAATGATAAATTATGGGATGTGTATCTCACGAATCTCATTCAGGCGAGAGCAGAGGCGAGAACGGAGTGCAACAGGCGCCGCCATATTTCTTCCATTTTTAAAATTCTTGTTTTAATCTGAAATTGCTGTCATGCTCTTTACAGGGGATTACAATAATTTTGTAAATAAAATAAATAAATAAATTGTAGGATTGGCCTCTCGCGAATCTCATTCAGACGAGAACCGGAAGTTGGCTGGGGCCATGTTGGCGTTATTCCCAAGCGCCAGAAGGGAATGCATTGTTTCTAGTACAGTTGCGACCCCCCTGGTTGCACTTCCGTGCGTTTCATACGGCTGTTCGACGGACGTTTCAGACACGATGCAGGTGTGCGTGGTTATTTGTCTATCTTTGAACGTGAGGCGTGTGTGACGTATCACATGCCTGTGGTAGGATCAAAAGGGGCCACGGCCCTTCTAGTAGTGGGTGGAGTGGGGGGTAGGGGTTGATAGGGGCAGGGCTTGTTGTCTCGTGGCTGTGTCGCCAACCGATCAAGTCTCCGCCTGTCAATCGAATTATCCACAAGGCGCACAAACCCAAGACGCCGTGCAATAAATCATATGAACCCCGTGGAATTTGATGGATCTATCGCGCTAGAGCAGCCAACGATGCACGACCACGTCCCTCGTTGGGCTAGCTAGCGCTCCGTACAGTCGGATTTTGGATCCACGCGTGTCCTAATTGAACTGAAGACACGTTTACGCCACGATCGCATGAGCTCTTCCTCGGCTACATGGTTGGCCAGTTTATTCGAGGGGTCCGCGGAACTAACCCGAAAATAGCGTACGAGACTGGCAAATCTGAAATCACTGCATTAGATTTGCGGATTTGCATTAGATTTGCAGGGATTTGTACAGATTTGTAAGATTTGCAAAGATTTGTACGGATTTGCTAGATTTGTTCGAATTTGCAAGATTTCGCTTGAATTTGCAGATTTCATGAAGGTTTACAGATTTGTATTGTGTCCGCGGCCTATCTCGAGTTCTCCGCAGAGCGAACACAGATAATCGATTGTACGTTTACAGTAGCAGAGTGCCTTGTTGATATCCAAGATGGTTACAAAAACAATGGCAGCCATCGATTAAAGCCAACCCATCCAGGAAGACGTAGCCGACCACAAAATACTTGCAGGACTCGACATGCGCCGCGCACACAATAGACGTCATTTAGATTTGCTGATTTACAGTGATTTGTATGGACTTGCAGATTTTACAGGACTTGCAAGCAGTTTGCAGATTTCATGTTGATTTGTTATGATTTGCAGGTTTCAAGCAGATTGCAAGGAGATTTGCAGATTTCGTGTGGATTTGCATTTGCACTGATTTGCTATGATTTCCAGGATTTCCAGAGATTTGCAATGATTTCACATAGATTGCAAATCCGAAATCAGAGAGCGTACGTGATTTCAGCCCATGTCGGACCATTCGAGTTTATTGCAGCTGCTGGAGCTGAAGCGGGTATTGGAGGCAAACAAGATGGAGCGGCCTGCACCCTAGGTACACGCGTAATCTCCGATGTTTCCTAGAAGCACCGTATTACTGGTGTTGGTAGCGTTGGCAAATTTTAGCGTTGATAAATTTATTTATGTAACATATTCCTCTTTTGACAGTAATACCGATCATATCAAAAACCAAAACTGGTAAAAGGGGCCGCCAAGTTCCGAATAGTTCGGCCTTTCAAAGGAGTGACATCAACACACCAAAACATTCACCAAGTTAATCGCACCGCTTAATAGTTCGAAGGTTAAATGACAACTAGATCATTGCTACTTTCGGTAGCAATGTTCAAGTTTTCATTTAACGTCCAAATTATTATTCGGTGCGTTTAAGTTGACGAATACTTTGGTGTGTTGATATCACTCCTTTGAAGGGCCGAACCATTCGGAACTTGGCGACCCCTCGATATGCTACTATCCATTACTCAGAAAGTAGGTAAATCACCCATGGGTAAACTCGAATAAATCTAAGGTAAGATTTACAAATTTACATTTGTTTCTTCAGATTTATAAATAGGCACTTTTTGCTTTCACTCTCGATTTCGTAATTATTGGCTACATTCCTGGATAAAAGTTTTAGCCAAAAAAATAAAAAAATTATAATTAAAAAAACATACCAATAAAAGTACATTTCTCCCTCGGTTGGCTTTCCTGTGTGGCTCAGCTTTGCAACATTAGTTCAAACCTGTGTAAATGTTGCAAGGGGCATTCATTTTCTAGTTTTTCCACTCGCAAGAAACGGGATTGCTGCATTCACTTTAACTAACTTATGTAAATGTCGTAAAAGTTATTTCGAGCAGGATGCTTGAAATTAGTGAAAAAGGATGTCCTTTTAAACGTCTCGTAAAAGTTGCTTTTTTTTTGTCGTAAAAGTCTTGTTTTACGTCGTAGTTAATCACTTATCTTCAGTCGGTTATTGTTACCACTTCTAACCCTTCCAGGCATAAATGGCGTCGAAAACACATGACGAACGATATATCGCGATTCACCCACTGGGTTCAAAGCAGTGCTGCTATCAATGCGTACGACGTCTTTAATTTCGTCGAATAAACTGTTCTGTTTCCGAATCTGCGACCCCATGACAGACACATCAAGCCTGAACGGGTTAACCAATAGTGATCACTCGATGGGCAGAAAATTTATACATTGGGACTAAAAACCAGGCGACGAACGAGTGGGAATTATAGAACCAAAAAGTAGTAATCAAGGATTTTAAACTTCAACATCAGGAAAAGTAGGGGATTTTTAAAAATAAGTAAGTAAATATATTTAAAAAAAGTAGAATAATAATTTTATAGTTAAAATTGCGTAATAATCAGGGGAAAAATGATAACTTTCCTCCAAAAGGCACGCTAGATTAAGTTGAAAAGGACGCAATTTTAAGGCAATTTTAAGTAAGGCAAATTTAAAGATAGTATATTTCAGACTGTGTCCCAATGATCCATTTTGTTATACCGGTTTTGCTATTTTTATTCGAATAGTTTTGCCCAATATCAGGAGGTAACTCATTTCAGATTGTGGGGGGTAGTGGAAAATAAGCATCTTTATAATAATGACTAGAGGAAACCCGTGCTGGACACATTTCCCGGGACATTTTTCCGGCACTCTTCCCGACGACTTGTCAGATTGATCGACCACTCATGCCTGGCTCCCGTTTCCATGCAGGTAGAATGGGAGAGTGCATTTTCAATGCGGGCGCGAGGGGGGGAGAAGTGGTTTTCCTTTTAGTCTTCCTTTTAGAATTATTATATAGATTTACTCCACAGTGTAGTGGAAACCCAAAGGGTTTTTATGTATACATGTTAACAAAATATAATATTACAGTTTACAAACTTAATTAAAAAAATACATTTCTTATAAGCTGTATAATAGACAGTGTTCCTGTACTAAATAAACTAATGTAGTTCTTTGTTTTAAAATCCAGTTTTTAATTTCTTTCTCAAAATTATAAACTTAAGTTTCTTAATTCTGCTGGTAATTTATGTACTACTTTTGGGATTTGTCTAGCTCATCCCACTTTTTTCATACGAGTTCCTCCTGTATGAAAGTATCCTTAACCAGTTATTATTATTTTTTAACACCTGTAGCAATCTTCAAGTTTTCATTTAACTTTCGAACTGTTAGTATGTGCGATTAACTTGGCTAATAGGATTAACCTTGGCGGCCTTTCCGTGGTGGAATGATATCACTACCTTCAAAGGCCGATCGTTTTTGGAAACCTGGCGGGTTTTTCTACCAGTTCTGGTTTTGGGTGGATTATTTTTTACACCTGTCATTATAAGTTTTTCCAATCTTTTTTCTTGTAATTTTGCACTGTTAAGGTATAACCCATTAATATTTCTAAAGTCATAAGTTCGTTTTCAGTTAGTATTTCCTTTGTACTCTTTTTAAGTCTATATTAACACTGGCGATAGCCAGTGTTAGTAAGGGTCGACCTAGGATCTCTGTGTTAAACTTTCAACTTTGAGAGCTTATAACTCCGTCAAAAGTAAACATTTTTAAACCAAATTTGGAATCTAGCCTTGCTAGTCAAGGCCTGTCTGCAGTCCAAAAATTGTGAAAGTCGGGCGGGCCAAACCCGAGATACAAAGAGGGGCCAAATAGACAACTTCTTGTTCTTGTTCTTGGTCTTGGTCTTGTTCTTGGTCTTGTTCTGGGGATGTACCTTTCGTCTGTCTTCTATACAGGGCAAACCATTTGTCCTAGGAAGCCGGTTCTTAGCTCACTTTACAGGTATTGCTCTGAAGATGTCCCCTTTCCATAAGGCATTTTCTAATTGGTCACGTGGTTCAGGGGTTATGGATCTCTAAACGACCAGATTGATTGTTTTACATTGTTTTAAACATTGTTATTATGCAACAATGCTAATTAGCAAACGCCAGCTGCAAGACTGAAGATTAAAGGATTTGTTTCTATTGTTAACACTGGCGATAGCCAGTGTTAGTAAGAGTCAGCCTTGGGTCTCTGTGTTAAACTCTCAGTTTTACAGTTTAGCTGCAATTCTAAAAGTAACACGAATTAATAAACAAAAACGGAACGTTAAATGTTTAGTGTAAGGGTCTAAAAGTCAAAACCTAGAAGGAACACGGACAAGGTTTGACAGTAAGGGTCTAGGTGTAAAATTTTGTAAGAGGCTGGTAAGCATTAGACCCTTACTACCCGGTGGT